>BPLR01020656.1:0-69259 GCA_021605095.1 Caerostris extrusa | reverse complement strand
TCAGTTACGTATTGCTATGTCCACCATTTTTAAGATATATTTCTTTTTTAATATTTGGAACTCAGAAATAAATCAGCTGTAAAAAACTACAAAAATATATAATAATTATTATTATTAAAAATTTTTTAATTATTTAAATATTTTTTTACTTGATTTTATTTTTTGTTATTATTATTTCTTGTTGTATTAAGGAAAAGACTCATTTATTTTTTACAAAAACAACATACAGCACCTGAAACTTAAAGTCCGCCATTTTTAAACATTTCTTCTAATATTCGAACTCAAAAATCAATTAGCTGTAAAAAGGATAAAAAAATAAAAAATTTAATTATTAAAATGTTTTTTATTTTTTTTTTTTATTTATTTCTTCTTCTTATTATTATTATTTGTTATTGTATTAAGGAAAATATATATTTATTTTTCAAAGAAGAGTAAACCTAAATGTTCAACCTAAAGACTGTAACCTAATGCTCGCCATTTTTAAGAAACATTTATCTAAATATTAGAACTCAGAAATCAATCAACTGTAAACGGATATATCGACTGGAATAAACGATAAAAAATAATAATTATTAAAAATTTAATTTAAATTTCATTATTTTGTATTAAATTAAATTTTTAATTATTTAAATGTTTTTTATTTATTTATTATTATTATTATTTCTTCTTGTTATATTAAGGAAAATATTTATTTTTTATAAAGACAACATACAACACCTGAAACTAATGTTCGCCATTTTTAAGAAAAACTCTTTTAAAATTCGAGCTCAGATATCAATCAGCTTTAAAAACGATAAAAAATAATTATTAAAAAATTTAAATGTTTTTTTAATTTATTATTATGACTATTATTATTATTTTCTTATATTAATGAAAAGATTCATTTATTTTTACAAAGTCAACATACAATACCTGAAAATTTAATGTTCGGCATTTTTAAAAACAGCTCTATTAATATTAGAACTCAGAAATCAATCAGCTGTAAAAACGATAAAAAACACATCATAAAATAAAAATATCTAGCACTTTTATTCCTTCAAGAGTACATTTTTTAATATCTTTTCCTCTAATTGGACCTAATCCTAATCACTCATGATGCCAACGCTAATACAAATAATAGAATAAAATAAAAAAAAAATTCCAGAATAAACGTAATTTTCTGAACCCCGTTTTCGAACTCGTTAAAACTAAACCTAATCACGAATGCTCCAGCGACTTCCAGCACAATTGCGGAAATCTGGCATCATTAAATCAAGATAAAAAAAAAAAAAAAAAAAAAAAAAAAGAACTAAAAAGAACAAAAAAGTATATAAATCAATCCCTTTAACTTAATTATTTTTAACTGGTAATCAAATTACATACCTATGCTCGAACCAACATCCGTTCGGAATCATTAACTCATTTATACAAACCTTGTCGAGAAAAATAAAGAATACGAAAAGACGCGGAAAAATAAAGAAAAAAAGAACTATTCGGAATTTGACGAACCAAGCAAAAAAGACAATTCGAATGTGTTCTAATCGGAAATTCTTCACACGAGTTTGGCTAAAATTATCGAATAAAAATAATCCTATTACAAACCATAATAACAGATTGGCAGCAGAGAAAAAGAACAAAAAACTTCTAGAATAATATTACAGTAACTCAAACAAAAATAAAAACAAAATGGCGAAAGTCGATCAACAAGCAGATGTTCCGATTCGAAAATCTTCACGTAAGTTTCGTGTAAGTGTTATGAAAATAAATAATCTTGTTAATGAAGACATTGTGAAAATAAAAAATATTGTTGTGTTCTTTTGTTAGAAAATGGTAAGAACACAAAATCAACAAGACGAACTTATCTGAAATTCGAAAAATGTGCAGAAAGAATAAAAAATGGCGAATATTGTTTTATTTTTTTTCCCCTATTGTTCTTAGATATCGCTGGTTTTAAGTGGAAAAATGAGTGAAGATTTATGAGTCAGATAAAAATAAGCTAATTTCTTTTTGTGATTTCGTGATACGAATATGAAACCCATATTTGTATGGACTACACAAAATTAAGGAGTGGTATTAGATTTTAGCCGTAACTTTTTCATTAGAATATTTTGCTAAACGAAAATCCAAGCATGTGAAAAGAAATATTTATTATGTTAATTAATCTTGCAATACAAGTTGTGGATAAATTATAGCAGCACAGAAAGGGATTTTGTTCTATTAATATGCACGGAATGTTTTAATTGGTTGTAAACAAACACTTTAATATTGCTAAGTGACGTTTACGAGCCTAAAAAAATAGTTATTCGGCTTTTTAACGGTCTTATATTAAGCAATTATGACCTTTTTTTCTTTTTAAGAATAAAATAAAAGAAAAATTGAACTATGCAGTATTATAGTTTGTGCTGCCGCTCTACGGTCATTTTGTGACCACATTAGGTTAATTAGAAGACGATCTACAGTTTAAAAGTGGATTACGAACTCAAACATGACAAACATCTATTCCTAAGGCCAGGGCGCTACAAGCCATTAGGCATCTTCGGACCCCATGAAGATGGTGGAAAGTATCTAAGGCCAGGGCCGGTTCTCGTTAGCTACTCAAACATCATTGGGCCGGTATTTTGTTAAAATTTGGGGCCTGAAGGCCGAGTGTCTGAGCGCATTTCGAATTTGGTTAATTAGTGTCAACCATCAAGATTATTAATCTCATCTTGAGTCATTGACGCTCCATCACAACAGAAGCTGCTTCAATGATATTCTTTCCTTTCAGTAACATGAGTAAACCAATCAGTCAAAAAAATTCCCGCCAGTTCAGTTTTATATTGGCTCTTATCAAGCCAAGATAAAAAACAAATAATAATAATATTTCGATTTTCATTGATTCTTCATACGTATATTCATCAAAATAGATTTCACTTCCAACAAACTAACAACAGAAGACGACATATTGTGAATCAAAATATTTTCTGCAAGTTAAAACAGTTTGTAACATATGAGGAAAATAAATCAAACTTAACAGCAGCAGTTACAACTGCCATCCTATCTTCAGTTGTTATGAAATGAAGAATAAACATGACATGCACAAGTCACAATGTAAATATGTTTCCACAATCTGTGCAGAATATTACAAAGATGGATTATCATTTGGCTCACATCCATATTTTTCTACGTTCCTGTTTTATTTATTTGTTCGTACGACTGTGAATGAGCTGCGTTTAAGCAGAGAATGAACATCTGTGTTGTTCAAGAGATAAAGTCTTGAATTGGACAACAAAAGCACATAATATAACTAAGAAATATAAATGCGAATCCCGTTAAATTATTTGTTAAAATAAAATAAAGACTTTTGTTCTTTGAATGCACTATTCCATAAAAATTTATTTTTAGAGCATATAGGATCATGCATTAAAAATAGAAAGATTTAATACAAAGACTTTTAAATACTTAAAACAGTATTTTATTTTATTTATTTATTTTTTGCATTTTATGAAAATAAAAGGAGTTAATAAAAGGAGCATCTAATATTCCTCAATTAAAACCGCTTCAACATCAATACTAACATAAGCAGGCATATTTCACATTCATCATCATCAACGGCACAACAACGTCATGGTGGTCTACGATCGTCTGCCCACTGGCAGGTTTTGATGGATGTCCCCGCTTTTTTTTTTCTTCTCAAGGGGCAGGGTTGTCAGTCCTATGCCCAACGTTCTACAATCATATTACTATGGCCTACGGTTTGACTGTTAAACTACGGTACGTTAAACTGTAGGTCCCGATCTAATGAAACTAAAGTGTGCACAAAATGCCCATAGAATGACAAACCAAATCAAATCTGCATTGGCGCAATAGTCTCTTAGTGGCCCGAAGCCTTCTGCCTACTGGAAAATTTCGAGACAGGAGATGTTTTCTTTTTACAGAGGTATGGTTGTCAGCCAGCGAACGCTCAACAGTCATATTAAACCTGGACCTACTATTTAAAGTGGATTTCGAGCCACTACCATAAACCACTTCGAGCCATGCCACCGCAGGGACTCGACCTCAAACCTGTGGCGACCAAACATCAGATCGTTAGTCACTCGGTCTATTAAACTATTAGTCCCATTAAACTATAGAAAATCTGATTTTCTATTAGTAATCTTTAATGGGATTAAGAAAATTTTACATTGTTTACGAATCTGAAACATCGTACCCGATTAAACTTCCTAAACAATTTATAAATTTCCGGGAAGCTTTAATCAAACTTTTTGGAAACATCCAATTTTCTTCCTGATAAATGATTATGCAAGATGCACAGATACTACAGCTATAGATTCCTTGTTGTCAAAAATCATTAATCACATTGCGGCAAGAGTTCTATAAATTTTGCAACTTTAAACCATCTAACAATCCGTAACATCCGAAATTTCTAAAGGAGAACCAACAAGATTCCTCCACCCTGTTCCGTATTTCTGGCGGCCGAAACTTCCCAAACGATACAGCACATCCCCTTCCTCCTCCATAATAAATCTTTTGCAAATAGACATCTAAAAATAAAGAAATCGTTGCCTCTGGAATACCATATCGGAAGGTGTGAATGGTTGCCAGGGCGCCATCTAGTGTTAGCTTTAGCGTAAGCTCTGTAGCACAATCCACATGAGTTATCGGTAGCGAAAATTTTCAAGAAAATAGATTTTTCGATTCCTATTTTTCTTTCTTACTTTCAAGTCTCTCCTTCTCTGATAAAAAGAAAATGCAGGGCGAAGCGAAAGAATGAATTCGGGTCTCTGAGATTTTTTTTTTTTTTTTTTTGTTATTATTATTATTATTTTCTTCCATCCTCGCCTTGCTTTTAATTTTTTTCACCCTCCTTCCATCCACAGCATGATGCCCCCGTTTTTTACCATTCTTTATTTTTTCCTCTTCTTATTTATTCCATAATCTTTCTTCTTTTTTTTTTTTCTCCCTCCCACCCCTTATCCAGCAGTTAGGACGTCCGCCCGTAAGTTCCTGAAAAGTGCCAAAAATTACCACCCCCATACCCCATCTCCACCTTCCAGCATGGACTGTCTGAACTTCTTCGCAGAAATCGAATATCTTTGGGCAGGGTTTAGAGACCAGAAAATGGACATTGCGAGGTGGAAAAAAAAAAAAAAAAAAAAAAAAAA
Source organism: Caerostris extrusa (assembly GCA_021605095.1). Taxonomy (NCBI): domain Eukaryota; kingdom Metazoa; phylum Arthropoda; class Arachnida; order Araneae; family Araneidae; genus Caerostris; species Caerostris extrusa. Next base: position 64,136 of record BPLR01020656.1, on the reverse strand, counting down.
AATTTGGAAGGGTGGATTTATTTGTTACAAAGGGTGGATACTATGTATGTCAGTTTGCTGAACAGACAAAAATCGTATCCTATTTTAAACTGTTTGGATCTGGGCAATATGCTTCCGAAACGAAACTAACTGCTAAATAATAGTAAAAAAAAAATATCATTTCTTTAAGATAATAGCGTATAATTGAAGATATTAAGATATTAAATTAGAAAAAGCAAAGTTAAATTGATTAATGCGTTTCAACAATATTAAGAATCTTTGAAAATCTTCGCAAATTTTAAATACGCTGGTACTTTGGTATATATCTTTAGTCTTTTCTAGATCTTTGAAGTTAAACCAAATAGAATGTATAAAAAAACGAATTTTTCCATATGGATGGTAATGGATGGTTTTGTCGTTCTACGGTTATTTTGTGCACACTTTGGGCTAAATAGATTGGGACATACAGTTTAGAGTGGATTCTGAACTTTTCACAGAAATCGAATACCTTGGGCAGGGTTTAGAGACCAAAAAAGAATTGGACATTAGAGGGGTGCAGTAGAAAAAAGAAAAGGACGAGAAAAAAAAAAAAAAAAAAATTGGAAGGGTGGATTTATTTGTTAAGAAAGGATGGATACTGACAGCCTATTCCATCTATGCCTGTCTGCTGAACAGACAAAAACCGTATCCCTATTTTAAAACTGCTAAGATCTGGCCAATTCTTTCGAAACGAAATTTTCAACTAAATAATTATAATAATATCACTTCGTTAGGTAACAGCATGTAATTACTTTTCTAATTCGATATATTCAATGTTAAAATTATTAATGCGCTTGAACAAAATGAAAAAAAAACTTTGAAAATCTTCGCAAATTTTAAATACGACGGTACTTTAATATACGTCCTTTTATTTTGTATAAGTCTAAAGATCTAGAACAAACTATGGTATATATAACGAATTAGTTCCGTAAGACATAAAGGAATATTAGATATGGATGAGTTTCCATAAAAATTTGTTAAAATAATCCGCTAAAAGAAATATATACATGATCAGTTAGGGAAAATAGGAAAAATAATTTTGATTTAAGAAACACCAGATTTAAACGTTTCTAAATGTCTGTCCCAAAGAACTACCTTCTTCTGAGGATGTTTCGGTAGTATGACATAGCTCTAAAGTATTAAACCCCTCTGCCGCCGACGTATTAATAATTAATATATATACGCGTTTCCGGAAGTACGATCCTTTTGATTGCGCTGCTAAAAGAAAACTGCTCTTCTTGGAATGCCAAAATCGACAATGTTTGAAAAAGGATTTTATTAAAGAAAAGGGGATTTTGGTGTTTCTGAAACGGTGAGTCATAGCTGTGCAGTTTTTGCTTCTGTTTCTGTTTGAGTAGGTCGTGCTTTTTTATTCTTCTTTTGCTTCTGTTTCGTCGTGAAACCAGCTATCAATGAAATGAATGTGATTTTGGTTTATAAAACAAGTTTAGACATTTTAAATAAATAGTTATTTCTCAATCATATTTTACATATGAAACAATGAAGAATTCTTGTTTTAGGAAATATCACACAGCAGATAAGTTCTAACATCTGTTTTTTATTACACTGTTAACTATACTTTAAATTTAGAATTTTTTTGTTTTTTTTAAATTTTTTCTGTGAAAGTAAAAGGTTTCATGTTGAAAACGATTTTTTTTCTTCTTCCAATACATATCATAACTACGCGCGCCTGTAAAAACGGTGGCACTGGGGAGCGCATCTGAAAGGGGTTAATATTTAATTTCATTAGATACCTTCCAAATGGAGAAAATTTTTGTTTTCACATATTTATATCGTGGTACCTAGGTATCGGTATACATACAAACAATAGTATTACGGCTTGTGTTGAACTTACCTGGTTAAAAAACAGATTGAAACGATTACTCAAAATCTGTCACGAAAGAATGACTTCCAAAGGATGTTTCGGAAGTATGACCATTAATAACTCATTTCACCTCACCCAACAACAAAAAATGAAAAAAATTCTTTGGTTTTAACATATACCGTGGTACCTTGGTATGCGTCTGCTATGGAATAAGTCTAATTTGAAACTATCTTTTACGGCTTATAAAATTCAAAGGATGCTATTATGGCTTGTTTGGACTTAACCAGATAACACCAAGGACTTATCTGCTAACACAAACAAACTATTATTAAAAATCTGCGCCAAATAACTGCCTTCTCCCAAAGATGTTTCAGAAATATGACATAACTATTACTAATAACTAATTTTATCAGTTACATCTCCAACCAAAATTAAATAAATAAATAAAAATCTTTGGTTATAACATATTTACTTTGATACTTCGGTATAAGTCCGCCCTCCCAAGTTCAACTTGATGTAATCTATTATTGTTTCTTCGCAACCTATGTTTTTAAGGCTTGCTTGGACTTATTTGGTTAAGAAACACCAGATAACATTTTAAAGATTACTAAAAATCTGTCCTAAAGAACTGCCTTCTCCTGAGGATGTTTCAGAAGTATGACATAGTTGGCATTAATAACTAATTTCGTCAGTTACCCTCCCAACAACAGTAAAAAGCCCTTGGATTTGACATATTTATTCGGTACCTCGGTATACATCCATTAAAGAATAAATCCAATTTGGTATTATCTATTATGGCTTATAAAAATTCAAACAATGCTATTACGATTTGTTTGGACTATATTCAGGTGGTATTTCTCTGCGTTGACATTTTCTTGTAACATCCAAGTACCCAACAACTAATCACAGAATTTCTGTTAAGCGCTATCAAGCATTTATGACCCAAAACTCGATTCCTTCGATACTGCAGATGACGAAAACTTTCCAACGTGGATACAATGGGAGACAACAGTGACAAATCGCAGATCTTTGAAACCACCCAAGAAATATTTAATGACCTAATCACCGAAATGGCTGTCCCGCCCTCCCAACCACCCACACTTCCAAAAAAAAAAAACCATCGCTTTCCACCCAACAAAACCTTTCCCTTTATCATCAAGAAACACGGCAAAAACTTCACAGCCTTCAAAAGGAGTTGATAAACTAAAATAAACTATCCCAAGTACCTTTCCTAACGAAAATCCTTCTAAGCCTTTTTTTCCAAGATATAAAACCTTATTTCTTTTACTCTTTTTTTTTTTTCTTCACCCTCTCCCCACCCTTCCAATACAATTTCGTTCTTATTCTGTTAAAAAAGCTCAGTAAGTGAATCGATGAAGTTAACGAGTGAAAACATGGGACGGTTGATTCTCGCGCGAACACTTACCCCTCGTGGGATTCGAGAATCGAATGGTTTTGCGGGGGTGGAGGGGTGGGAGGGGGTACTTCTGCAGACGGAAGAACGTTGGCTTTTCAGTTGCACGATACACACCAGTGATCTATGTAGGTACTGTTAAAAAATAATAAAAAATAAATAAGACTTCGACGTGATCCACTGGTCGATTTATATATCGTTTTTTTTTTTTTTTTTTTTTTTTTATACGCCCTTTCATCAATTTCGAAGGTGTTAGGCTTAAAATATAATCTGATTAAGCTTTTTATAAGATGGAATAAAAGCAATTGAGAAGAAAATTGTAAGAGATTTCCAAACAGTTTAAGAAGAGAGATTAGTTTTTGTTTTATATATATACGTTAAATTATTCAAGGATACAGAATGGATAACGATAGATTTTTTATTTGTTTGTTTAATAATTTAAGAAGAAGGATTAAAATTGTTGTCTTTCACTTGAGCTAACCGAGTGATAAGAAAATGATAAAAAGCGATTTTTCAAACAGTTTAGATAGAAGGATTAGATTTATATCCTCTGACTTTTTTAATCAAGATTTTTTTTTTTTTATTTAAAGAGTTTAGTTACACTAAGAAATAAAATGTACCAATTTAAAGAAGAAAGTGTTTCTTTTCTTTCATAGTTGCATGTTTAAGTTTAATACAAAAAATTAATATTATTATTTAATAATAAATAACGATTCGGTTATTCTTTAGTTATAATTCAAGAGAAACATAAATTAATACCTAATATTTAACAAAAATATTTTTTTAAAAATTACGGATACCTCAACTTCATTGGTATTCATTTTGTTTGTATTATAAAAATTTTTGTCGTTTTGTATGCAAGCAAAAAAAATGTGACTAATCCTCAGTGTATGGTAGCGCGAGGCGGACACCCCATGAGTAGTCTACTCATGGATGAAAGAAGGGTTAGCTTCCGTTGCGATGGAGCACCGGTCAGTAGAAATCTGACTTGACTCCGGGTCGCTGAACAAGGATGGCAGTGCCATCCAGGGGGACTTTTAGAGGGGTAATTACCCCGCATTTGCATACCGTTTGCGAGAAAACCCTGAAAATTCCACCAGGTAGTCCGACTCACGAGGCAAGATGCTAAACATCACAAACGCCATCGAGCCTTCTTGCTTTTTGAGCGGCCTGATGGCCAATTGGCCAGCGCTCTGGCCTTTGGTACCACAGTCACCAGATTTGAATCCTGGCGGTGGCATGGGTGTTTGTGAGTGGTTCGAATCCACTTTAAACTGTAGGTTCCAATATGTTTAGCCATGTGTGCACAAGATGAACGCAGAGCGGCAAACCAAACCAAACCTCGTTTTTTGAAACAGTGTTTACAACAACGCAGATAGCGGGTTGAACCTCAGCCTTAATTCAGAGCCAGAACCTCAGCCTCAGGGGCGCACGCTACCACTGAGCCACGAGTCGGGCAGAAAAATAAATAAAAAGACTGGTTTTCCTGTGGGGTGGAAACCAAACAGAAAGATTGAACGTTAGTAAATAGAAGTGGCGGTATTTCATAAAAAATCGATTCCCAAAATAGCCATTGAAGTCTAAGATCCTTTTCTTAATTTCTTATAAAAATTAATTAATTAATAACCAAAATTAAATTCTTGAAAAATAAAAAAAAAAAACGATGTAATTTTATTGTTCAATAACAACAACAACGAAAAAAAAAAATTTATTAGAAAACAATAATTTTAAAAGTATGCTGGAATTCGAAATGTCAATATTTGTCTCATTTAATTTAATGGTAAATACTTACATAAGTAAATGCATGTTATTTCTAAAATTACCTTCAATTAAAATCATTTGGGCAACCTTGGAACTTTTACAAGTAACACTTTCCTGCGATTCCTTTTCCACTTGTTAATATAAAAAGGAACACGCGCGGAGGTTAGATCGTGTAGCAGTAGCATGGGTTTGTGACAGCTACCTTGACGAGAACAGCTGGTTTGGAGTGCCGTGCATACTTTCCCCTACAATACAATAAGCTTCGCGTGTTTTGGAAATTATTTTACTCCTTCTTCTTGTTCATTTATTGATGTCATAGCTATTGCGAGACTGCTAAAGAAACAAGCAATATTCACAGATATCATTTGAGATTTGAATAATTCTTGTAGAGCAAAGCTATCTGGTTTTCGCTGGTTTTATTTTCTTTTTGAAACTGCTAATTTTTCACTGTAATAGATGTTTAGTTTTTATATAGAACTGTTTTTAAATTTATATGTTGAATTTACAATTACCTAATTGTAAAGTAATATTTTAACGTTAGTGACATCTAGTGAAACAAATTACAAATATATACAATTGCATTTATTCTCACAAAAAAATTTCCGCCCGACTAAGGGGCTTAATGGTAACGCACGCCACTGGTGAGGATTAGGGCTGAGGTTCGATCCACGGACGGCTTTGTTGTGGACACTTTCAAAAACGAGGAGCCTAGAGGGCGTTTGTGACGTTCAATATATTGCCTCGTCTACCTAGCCTACCTGATGGAGTTTTTTGGGTTTTCTCCCATGCGATAAGCAAATGCGAGGGTTCCTCATAGTACCAAATAGTGCCCCATAAATGTCCATCTGGAAGTCACTGCTATCCTTCTTCAGCATCACGCAGCATCTTCTGACTACGGGTGCTCCACAACAACAGCTTTCCCTCCATCCATGAATATATTACTTATGGGATGAAGGACACTCATGAACTGCAGGACACTGCGGATTAAATACGTGAACTTATGCATACAAGGGCAAAAACACACTGGAACCACTAACCACTTCCAAACCACTCACAAAAATCTAAGTCATCGCCAGGATTCGAACTTCAAGCCTTGAGGTGTCAAAGTCTTTGCCACACACAAGAAGGAAAAAGCACAATAGTATTATGAATTGTAAAGAGCACTACGGCCATTTATTTAAAGTACTCCAAACTGGAGAGGGCCTGTAAAAAGCACCTACTGTAAAGAGGTTTCAGGCCCGAGTTCCGGCGGTGCCATGGATGTTTGATGTTCGGAATGTTCCAGTCATATGACGGTGAGCGTCACAGAGCCCAATCAGACATCTTCTCACCCACATCAAACTGTAAAGAGGCAACTCAGCTAGATAGTGTGATTGTGTCTGAAACTAAGCGATTGATTGATCTGAATAAAATATTCTACGAGAGAACTTTATCTAAATTTAAATCTTTTAACTCAGTAAAAAACGACAAAAAGAAATAGAAAATAAATAGAAATTGAAATTCTCTATATCACATGGATATATATAAAAGTACTCAAAAAGAATACTTTCTTCTGCACATAAAAATACTTGCGCCCGTCAACTGCATTTGTACGAGAATCAATACGGGTTGAAACAGCGTTCCATCAAAAGAATACTATTTTATCCCCCCATAGAACTAAAAGACTGCCGTACTTTAACACTGCTCTACAAAAGTGAGGATTTTCTCTTCGAGAAAAGTCAAACATAACAGCTCTTAAAAAGAGAACACTATCCCTAACCCCTACTCTCCCGATATTATAGTAGGAAAACTTTTTAAATAAATAAAACGTTCTTCTCTTTTCAAAGTTTTCATTCTGAATTTCCTGTTCTTATCAGCTACAACACAAGATAAATGTTTAAAAAAAAACGGCACAAGCACAAAGTTTTTTCTTTCGTAAAAAAAGGAACAGGGGAAAAATGAACTGAACTGAATATGTGTAAAAAAGAAAAGAAACTCAAATAAAAGGCCATTAGACAGCAGCGCTGCCGAACACAGAAATGAAACAGAAGTAAGAAATGATAATAAATAAGTAAAAAAAAAAACCATTCGCGCTTTTGTGCAAGACTACTGGCAGATTTCGAAACATTTTTTTTTAAAGTTAGGCTTATCATCACTACGCTGGCACACTGATATAAGACATGGACTTCCGCTTTAAAGTGGATTCTGAACCACTAATAAACATCCATGCCACGGGCAGAAATCGTACTTGAAGCCGGACCTACCAAAGGCCATTGCCATATCTATTTGGGGTGGAGGGAAGCACAATGGTATTAAGTATTGTAAAGATCACTTCTTCAATGGCGCACAGCCCATGGTGGCCAAATCGTTTGTCTACTGGCAGATTTCGAGACAGGAGACGTTTTGCTTTTACTTTAAAATTGTCATCCGTACGGATTACTATCATATGAAACCGGACGTACGATTTAAGTCGATTCGAACCACTACAAACATTCATAACAGCATCGCCGGGATTCAAACCCGAAATCTAAAATGGCATCCGAAAAATGGCACAGACACACCAGAGCCTTAGTAAAGACAACTACTGCACTTTAAAAATAAATAATAATTTAACATATGCGATTAATTGATCTGAATAAATCATTCTATGAGCTAGCGGCCTCTTTACTTTCATGGTTTGGTTGGTTGCTCTACGATCCTTTTTATTTGCACCCTTTAGGCTAAATAGACCGGGACCTACAGTTTAATGTGGATTCCGAACTACTAATAAAAAGCCATGATACCGCCAGAATTCGAACTGAAGTCTTCTTTACTCATGAAAAACGACAATAAGAAATACAAAGTAAATAAAAATTGAAATCCAATTTCACATGGATATTTATAAAAGTATTTAAAAAAGAATACTTTTCTTCTGTACATAAAAATACTTGCGACCGTCAACTGTATTTGTACGAGAATCAATACGGAGTCGAAACAGCGTTCCATAAAAAAAAAGAATACTATTTTATCCTCCCATAGAACTAAAAGACTGCCGTACTTTAACACTGCTCTACAAAGTGAAAGGATTTTCTCTTCGAGAAAAGTCAAACATAACAGCTCTTAAAAAAGAGAGCACTACCCCTAACCCCTACTCTCCCCGATATTATAGTAGGAAAACTTTAAATAAATAAAACTTTCTCCTTTCTCAAAGTTTTCATTCTGGAATTTCCTGTCCTTATCAGCTACAACGCAAGATAAATGTAAAAGAAAAGAAACGCAGCATAAGCACAAAGTTTTTCCTTCAGTAAAAAGGAACACGGGAAAACTGAACTGAACAGAACTGAATATGTGAAACAGAAAAGAAACTCAAATAAAAGGCCATTAGATAGCAGCGCTGCCGAACACAGAAATGAAACAGAAGTAAGAAATGATAATAAATAAGTAAAAATAAAAACCATTCGCGCTTTTGTGCGAGCCTTAACATTTTTTTTTTTTTTATTTCTCCCCCCTCTCTAATGGTGGCAACGTTCAGAGTTACTACTACAAGAAGAATTTCGGGATGATTATGCTTCTAAGAAGGCATAATACTTTTCTAACTGCCCTGAAATGGCCAATCGGCTTAAGATATTTGAAGTGATAGGGAAATAGAAATAACAAGCATTAGGGACAAAATAATAATAAAAAGACGGCAGGGAGGGAAAAATATTCGTGTGTCTAACACAAAGCTATCATAAAATTTTCATTTAATATTAAAATATCAATACAAATTGTAATCTGTTGGGCCGATACACAGGCTACCCTTATAGCTTAGAATTTAATGCAAGAGCAAAACGTATAACAGCAATCTTACGAAATAAAAACTATAGAATTCCAAACGATTTTTTTCCCCCTTGAAAAATATCGTTTTCACTTTGAAACAAAAAATTTTCTTTGCTTGTATACGTTCTTTAAAAATAATTTTACATTACTTATTTAATTATATAATTATTTTTCTTCTATATTGGTGCAGCGGCCTCGTGATGGGCCAAGGCCGTCTGCGATTTACAGATAGGAAATGTATTCTTTTATTTGTAGGGTTGTCATCCCTACGCCCTAGTGCTATATAAGAGCGGGACCCACGATTTAAAGTGGATTTAGAACTACTAATAAACATCCAGGCCACGGCCAGGCTTCGAACTTGAATTCGAGTGCTAGCGATTCGGGTGCTACAAAAGGCCAAAGCGCTAGCCATTTAGCCGCCTTTACTCATGAGAAACGACAATAAGAAATACAAAGTATATTATATATATAAAGTGCTCAAAAAGATTTTCATCTGCACATATTAATACTTGCGCCCGTCAACTGTATTTGTACGAGAATCAATACGGGGTTGAAAAACAGCGTCTCATAAAAGAAAAAAGAATACTATTTTATCCCCGTAGAACTGAAAGACTGTCGTAATTTAGCACTCCTCTACAAAGTGAAAGGATTTTCTCTTCCAAGAAAAGTCAAACATAACAGCTCTTAAAAAGAGAGCACTACCCCTACCCCCTACTCCCCCGATATTATAGTAGGAAAAACTTTTAAATAAATAAAACTTTCTCCTTTCTCAAAGTTTTCATTCTGGAATTTCCTGTCCTTATCAGCTACAACACAAGATAAATGTAAAGAAAAAAAAAAAAAAAAAAAAGAAACGCGGCACAAGCACAAAGTTTTTACCTCCGCAAAAAAGGAACACGGAAAACTGAACTGAACCGAATATGTGAAAAAGAAAAGGAAACTCAAATAAAAGACCATTAGATAGCAGCGCTGCCGAACACAGAAATGAAACAGAAGTAAGAAATGATAATAAATAAGTAAAAATAAAAAGCATTCGCGCTTTTGTGCAAGCCTTAAAATTTTTTTTTATTTATTTCTCCCTCTCTCTCTAATGGTGGCAACGTTCAGAGCTACTACTACTACAAGAATTTTGGGGGATGATTATGCTTCTAAGAAGTCATAATACTTTTTCTAACTGCCCCGAAAAGGCCAATCGGCTTAAGATATTTGAAGTGATAGGGAAATAGAAATAACAAGCATTAGGTATAAAAAAAGATGGTAGAGAAAAAAGTATTCGTGTTTCTAACACAAAGCTGAAATAATATTTTCATTTAATATTAAAATATCAATACAAATCGTAATCTGCTGGCCAATATACAGGTTGCCCATAAAGTTTAGAACAGCATCTTAAAAAATAAAAATTATAGAATTAAAAACGATTTTTTCTTTGAAAAATCTTATTTTCACTTCGAAACAAAAATTGTCTTTGCAAAACGATCTATTTTATGATCTAATCAAATGATCAATTTTACATTAATCATTTAATTATATAATTACTTTTCTTCTTCATAAGCGCAACAGCCCCATGATGGACAAGGCAGTTTGCCTACTGGCAGATTTCGAGACAGGCGATGTTTTCTTTTACGGGGTAGAATTGTCAGCCCAAAGCTCTACAGTTATATTAGACCGGGACCTACTGTTTAAGGTGTATTCCGAACCACTACAAACAACCATGGCACCGCCGCGACTCAAACCCGAAACCTGTCGCACTAGTCAGTCGGCCATCAGGTCCAATAAGTCCCCAATTAAATATTTTTATTACATAATAGATAAAAAGAATAAGGTTCTTCCTTCAAATAAAAATTTTAAACATCACGTACAAATCTTCCAAAAACCTAAAATAAAAGTGAAAACGAAATTCATTTAGAACCAAAAAAAAAAAAAAAAAATTGCACAGCGAAATTTGAATTCTTAAGTGATATTTAAGTAAATCTATAGAGAAAAATACTAGTAAAAAAAATTTTAAGAAAACTTTTCTTTTAAAAAATTTAGTAGAGGAAAAAAAAAAAAAAAAAATTTTCACTACTCGAAACTAAAATCATGCTTTCTTATTGAATACCAAAACTCATAAGTACACAGAAAAATACTATTTTGCTCTAGCGCCTGAGGAGAAAAAAAAAGAGCCTAAAGAGAAAAAAAAAAAATAATAAATACATTTACGTTTAAATAATTATTTTTGCTCAATCAAAAACAAATGCAAAACAAGACACATTTTTAAGGTGTTTTGAACAGTGGGTGTTCATTCTCTAAACAAAAGACAGCGAGCTGATGTCTTTTCTTAAAAAACACAAAAGAAATGTTTCGCTGGAAGAATTAAAATTCTTCCAGCACAACTCCCAACAGGCTAAGCGATGCCGGCAAAAACGAAAATTAAAAAAAAATTATTTTGATACAATACGAAAACAGAATGAGAAATGTCTTTAAGCGTCTTTCAGAAATCAAAACACGAATTCGTATGTTCGAAAACAAGAAACGAGCAAAGTTTTCGCACCAAGTTTCTTGTTGCACTTTTTTTTTTTTTTTTTTTTTTTTTTTTTTTTTAATAATAGGATTAAATTAGCAGATGATGCGATTTTTTTTTTTTTCTTGTTGAAAAACGTACGAAACATATTCACTATTTCTTATAGTTTTATTTTTTTTTTTCAAGCTAATAAAAAATAAAGGATGGAGGATAAAAAATAAATTTATTCGCAAAACAATCAATAACACTTGAAATAAAATTTAATCCTCTTAAGAAAAATATTTGTACAATAACATTTAAAGGCTATTTAAGCAATAACACTAATGCTAAAAATAAAATGTTGCGATATAAAAAATATTATCGTCTTTGTTTTGTGAAATACTTCATCTTTTGGCGTACAACCTGATATCCAATTGGCTAGTGCTCTGTCTTTGATACCATAGGCTTCAAGTTCGAAACCTGGCTGTGGCATGGATGTTTGCGAGTGGTTCGTAATCCACATTAGGCTGTAGGTCCCGGTCTAATTAACCAAAAGTGTGCACAAAATGACCGTGGTGCGACAAACAAAACGATTCTTCATTGGCGCAACAGCAGATATCTTTTTTTATTGGGTAGTTTTCAGCCCTATGCCCGCCCAACAGTCATATTAGACACGGGACCTAGGTTTAAAGTGGACTCTGAAACACTACAAACATTCATGGCACGGCTGGGATTCCAACCCGACACCTGTTGCATCGAACACCAGAGTGTTAATAACTCGACCATCAGGCCCGTTTATAAAATACTAACACCAGTTTATGAATACAAATATGATATATATTAAAATAATAAACGCATAAAATCAAATTCTTTCTTCTTTTGGCGCAACAGCCCCATGGGGGATCCAAGAACGTCCGTCTACTGGCAGGTTTCGAGACAGGGAGATATTTTCTTTTTTTACGTAGTAGGGTTCTTAACCCTACGCCCAACGCTGTACAGTAATATTAGACCGACACCTACGGATTAAAGCGAATTCGAACGACTACAAACAACCACGTCACGGTCGGGACTCGAACTCGAAACTTGTGGCAAAAATTAGTCACTCGGCCAACAGGCCCTTATAAACCCTCTTGTACCAACAAGCCCTAATAAAACCATAAACCTCTTACAGTTACATTTTTTAATATTGTAACCTTTATTATATTTTAAATATTTTAACCTTTATTATATTTTAAATATTTTAACCTTTATTATATTTTAACCTTTATTATATTTTAAATATTTTAACCTTTATTATATTTTAAATATTTTAACCTTTATTATATTTTAACCTTTATTATATTTTAAATATTTTAACTTTTATTATATTTTAAATATTTTAACCTGTATTATATTTTAAATATTTTAACCTTTATTATATTTTAACCTTTATTATATTTTAAATATTTTTAACCTTTATTATATTTTAAATATTTTAACCTTTATTATATTTTTAAATATTTTAACCTTTATTATATTTTAAATATTTTAACCTTTATTATATTTTAAATATTTTAACTTTTTATTATATTTTAAATATTTTAACCTGTATTTTTTTAAATGTTTTAACCTTTATTATATTTTAAATATTTTAACCCTTTATTATATTTTTAAATATTTTAACTTTATTTTTTTTAAATATTTTAACCTGTATTATATTTAAATATTGTAACCTATATTATGTTTTAAATATTTTCAATCCCTTTTTAATTAATCCTTATTTTACTTCCACGTTTTATCTTGATTCAAAACATGATCTAAGTAAAAACATATTTCTTATGAAAAGGAAACATGATAGCTGACTAATGGCTAAGATAGAGAAACCAAAACGAAGAATAAAAGCAAACAGGACAAAGGAAACCCAAAACCGAGATAAAAACTACAAAGATAAAAAGAAGTCGTACCGATGACAACAATTAGACGCAATGTTAGTGAAAGCAGCTCTCATTTTGAAAGAGCATTTATCAATATCGAAAGTGGTTGCTAAAGCATTCAAGAAAAGATTACTGGAAAGACACATTCCGATTATATTGTTCAAGTTTTGGCTTTCATTACGTTTGGCTCATATGAATAGTATTTTTCTACACTCTCAATAACTCATGGACAAGTTAATCGCGATTTTTATTTTCTGAGATTAAAATTCTGAAATAATTAAAAACCAAATGTATTCCTTTTTTTCCTCGCTAGATTGAAGCTCACTCTCAGATTTCATCCATTTCGGTTACCATGGATTGATATCCTACTTGCCACTCCTACTATTGCCAAGTTTTATTTGGTATCGTGTAAGTTACATATATTTTTACAATTCTTCTTCTTCATTGATGCTAAGTCTCATGGAGGGTCAAGGACGTCTGCATGCTGGCAGATTTCGAGACAGATGTTTTCTTCTTATCGGTTAGGGTTGTCAACCATACCCTCGTCATATTAGACCGCAACCTACGGTATACATTGGGTTCGAATCACGGCGGTGTCATGGATATTTTAATGATTCGGGATCCACTTGAAGCCGTCGGTCCCGGTCTTCTTTGACCGCAGAACGTCACAGAGCACAGCCAGACTTCATTCACATCATTCCCAAACTGTAAAGTGCATCTCAGCTCTTGGCACAGTGGCCTGGTGTGGTGTAATAGTAGTAGTAGTAATCTATTTTAAACTGGTCTGTTTAGTCCTCGTGGGCACAAAATGACTGTAGAGCGACAAAAAAAAAAAAAAACCATATAACAATGTTCGTCATTTCGAATGACGAGAATTTCCAACTTACTGATAATTTCCAGTTCTCATCACTTGCCAAAATTCGAATCTTCACACCAGAAGGCCTGGATACTCCAGGTCAAATAATAAATTCGAAAATAAAAACGTGCCTATTTCATTTCAACTATTCTTTATTTTTTACGCACATAAAAATTTGCATCACAAACCCATTACCATGGAGAATGTTTATCTCTGTATCAATCGAAACAAATCCTATTTGGCGACAAGTGGAGAGCCGATTCCTCAAATACACACAAAATAAAGAGAGGGAACCATTATTGCTTATGCGTACACAACACATAACTGCAATAGACATCCCCATTATTTAAATCGAGTCCTTTTGGTGCTGCTTGGCGACTTTGCACCCATACCGTCTCTCCATTGGAAAAGGAACTGGACATTCACCAGTTAAGCTGCAGAGTGGCGAGAGGGTGAAATGGTGTGATGAATGAAACATTCGCTGCTTGAACGTAATGGCGGTTATGATGGTTCTGGCAAAGAACGTGTTTTATTGCCTCCGCAGGCACATTAAGATAAAGATTTGGAAGAATCCCAACTGTTCGACAAAAGATTAGTGGAAGGAGCATCTTTCTGTTGTGTCGAACAAAGCAGTTCGGTAGACGAAACTCTCTCTCTCTGATTCATTTGGGTTATAGATCGAAGTAATGATGTGTGTTCCGATTATAAAAGATATTTTTCCTCCCGTTACTATCTGAAACATTATGCTTCAAAGAGAAACAGTTGTTCACCTGCATCTGAAGGATTGGTGTGGATCTAAGACGAGGCATTTTAGATGAATAGTTCGTAAGCTGAGATGAAAAAAAGTCGTATTCGAATGCAGAGAACAAATCAGGGGTGATTGCGGTTGGGGCTTGATGCCCAGCGACTGGCGCTCGGTGCCCACGGGTTTTGGGTTCAAGTAACGGTAGGATGGATGCTTGTAGTTGATCGGAATCCACGTTAAACTGTAGATCGCGGTCTAATTAACCTAAAGTGTGAAAAAAAAAAAAAAAGTCCGTAGGTAACGGTCTCATATCACCGTAGAGCGTCACAGAGCCCAATCAGACTTCTCGCCCATATCATTCCCAAACTATAAAGGGCATCTCAGCTCTAGGCAGAGATGTAGTGTATTAATAGTAGTAATAAACTATTTTAAACTGTAAATCTTGGTCTGTTTAGCCCTCGTATACACAAAATGACCGTAGAGTGACAGATGAAACTAAAAACAATGTTCGTCATACCGAATGGCGAGTGGTTCCAACTTACTGATCACTTCCAGTTCGCATAACATGCCAAGATTCGAATCGAACCAGAAGCCCGGGATACTCTAGGTCAAATCATAATAAATTCAAACTAAAAATACAAAAATTAAAACGTGCCGATTTCATTTCAACCATTCTTTATTTTTAGGGACATGAAAATTTGCATACCAAACCCATTACAATAGAGAACGTTTATCTCCGTACCAATCTAAACAAATCCTATTTGGCGACCAGTGGAGAGCCGATTCCTCACATATACACAAAAATAAAGAGAGAGCCATTATTGCCTATGCGTACACAACAACACAAAACTGCAATAGATATTCCCATCATTTAAATCGAGTCCTCTTGCTGTTTGGCGACTTGGCACCGTCTCTCCATTGCAAAGGGAACTGGACATTCACCAGTTAAGCTGCAAGAGTGGAGAGAGGGCGAAATGCCGTGATGAATGAAACATTCGCTGCTCTGACGTAATGGCGGTTATGATGGTTCTGGCAAAGAGTTTTATTGCCTCCGCAGGCACATTAAGATAGAGATTTGGAAGAAACCCAAGAGTTCGACGAAGATTAGCGCAGGGAGCATCTTTCTGTTGTGTGGAACAAAGCATTTTGGTAGACGAAGATCTGTTTCTGATTCATTTGGTTATAGATCGAAGTAATGATGTGTGTTCCGATTATAAAAGATATTTTTCCTCCCCCTTATTGTCTGAAACATTATGCCTCAAAGAGATATACTTGTTCACCTGCATCTAAAGGATTGATGGTCAAGAATGATGGCCTAAGACGAGGTATTTTAGATTAGTAATTCGTAAGCTCAGAAGACGCGAATGCAGAGAACTAATCAGGGGTGATTGTAGTCGGTGCTTGATGGTCGATTGATTTTCGCTCGATGCCAGAGGTTTCGGGTTAGAGTCCTGGTGGTAGTACTGGTTCGGAATACATTTTAAACCGTAGATCCTGGTCTAATACGGCTGTAGACCGTTGGGCTGGCAAGGCTACCCGGTAAAAAGAAACCATCTCATGTTTCGAAATCCTGCTAGTAGGCACACTGGCCTAAGGCCTACCATGGAAATGTAGCGCCATTGAAGAAGAGGCTATAAATTTTCCATGGTTAAACAATTTACGTTTTAAAATAATGATTAAATTTATATAATAATGATGGCATATAATGATATAATAATGACTAAAATATTAAGTATTAAGGTTATATAAAGCTGAGGCCTCAAACACATCAAATCTCGATTGGTACCGAAAACACTGAATGCGCCAGCTCACACTGCATTGATTCTTCGTGACGTTTTCGCCAAAAATCAAACCCATATCGTTCCACAGCCACCGTATTCACCCCGTTCGACTTCTGGCTATTTACTAAACTCAAAAGACCACTCCGGGAATACCGTTTTGATCGATTGAAGAGATTCAACTTGAATCGCCGCCCGCTTTGAAGGCCATCCCTGACGATGACTTTTTAGCACGCATTTAGGAATGGAAAAAAGTTGGCAACGGTGCATTGTGTCCGGAGGGGATTACTTTGAAGGCGATGAAATAAATTTGGAGGAATAAATAAAGAGTTAAAAAAATAATAATAATTGGTTTTACTTTTTGGGCACAGTAGTATATATAATATTTTTAAAGTATATTACCAAAAATTATTAATTTCAAATTTAAATGGAAAAAAATTAATCACCTCAAAGTTTGTATAAGAAATTGTTGCGATTATTTTTTAGAAATATTTCAATGTTAAGTGCGACGTAATAACTTGATGCTACTGTAAGAAAAATATTATGCTAACATTTTCATTTCATTGCCCCATTAACATCGGTATTTTCATGTAAGTTAATAAATTAATAAAAGACGAGTTTACGAGTCTTCATATTTAAAAATGTATATATAAATATATTATATTCATTTTCCACTTCCCTAAATAATCATTTTCTAGTATGCAATCCATTTTCATTAAGTTCCTTATCCTTGATGCTAAGTGATTAATTAGTTTTCTTTGCAAAAGAATACGATACAATAGATTTAACGTAAGAATAAATTGCTGGTAAAATAATACATTATTTTGAGGTAATTTTTCAGTTTTAAAATCGCAAATGTTTTAAATGAAATAATATTTAAAGAAATTGGGACATAGTTAATAAAAAATTCCACGTTACCTTTTAAATCAGGATCATATTTTCTTTACATGTATAATAACGCAGTTCAAAATAAACTTCATATAAAATATTTGTCGGAAAGGTCATATCACTCACCTGAAAGAAAATGAGACAAAATAAGAAAAACATATATAAATGAGAAAATATTTGTTATTCACTTTAAAAAAAAATTTTCGCCAAAAATGAAACCCATATTGTTCCACAACCACCGTATTTATATCATGCAACTTCTGGCTATTTCCTAAACTGAAAAGACCATTCCGGGGATACCGTTTTGAGTCGATTGAAGAGATTCAACGTAAATCGGCGCGCGCTTTGAAAGCCATCCCTGCCGATGACTTTTTGGCATGCATTGAGCATTGGAAAAAAGTTGGCATAAGTGCATTGTGTCCGGAGGTGATTACTTTGAAGGCGATGAAATAAATTTGGAAGAATAAATAAAGAATTTTGGAAAAAAATATAATTGATCTTATTTTTTGGGCACAGTAGCATTTAAAATTAACTAGAACTAAAAATGTTTTAATGGGTGTAATCGGACATAGTCGTGTAATAGTAAAACCTGGAAATGAATAGGGCTGATAAACTGCCTAAAAAAGGAACTGAAATTTCACAGTCAAATAATGGAGAAGTGTCATTTTCATCAATTAAAAGAATTATTAGAAATGCTATTAGGAAAAACTACGGTGTCAAATTATTAGAAGAAACCTAGAAAAAGAAAAAAAGGGACTCGATTTGTAAAACCCCAGACTTCCTTAGATCCATTGCAGAAGTCGCTTCAGCCTGGAGACTGGACATGATTCTCTTGCTAAACATCTACACAGCACTGGTGTACATATAACAGTCCCTTGTGCAACCTCAACTCTGAGATGGACAAAGATCATTTGCTAAGTTGTTCTTCATTGAATGAAGAAACCTTATACAGAAGATATTGGCGGACTAGAGAGTTGATGCAATTTCATTTATCTTTATGTAGTCAGTTTTGATGCAATTATTGTTATTGTTAGGAGTTACTGTTTTGTTGTTTTGTATTTAATTTTTTATGCTCCAATCTCATGTGTAAGGTTTAATTATAATTATATAGCCACGAGAGATCGCGGCTGTGACCAGTAACTGGGACCTTAACTGTGCCCAGTGTGGTAAAAGTACGACATGCGGTTGGATTTAGAGACGACGAGGAGAACACTAGGAACATCTGAACGAGATACACGGTCAGGACGTACGTGATGTGTTTATGCTATTGTCATAGAGGCACAGGGTGCCTTGTGTAAAATAGTGTATGTAAAGTATTGTAAATAAACTAATATAAATAGAAAGAGAGTTGGTCTTACATCCACCAGACGCCATCTGACACAACTAGTCTTCTAGCATAGAAATAACGCATCTGTAATGTATAGGGATGCCAATGATGTAAAATCGAGTGCTTTTGCATTATTAAAAAAAAATAGTAAAACCTGGAATATTTTGAAATAAATCTGACCTACGTTTTTTATTATTCATACAACTAATGTATCTACTAATAAAACTCATAATAAGTCTAACAGAAGATATAAATACATTCTACTACAATGTATGCATTTTTATTTATTTTTTATACATTCCTTTTCCTTAAGTATTCGAATCGAACAGTAAATTTTAAAAGCAAAAAAAAAAAAAAAATTGAGATTGCAAAAAAGACGTAAGTCGTCGGGATGGCTTTTCAATTTCGATGGAAAGCAGCTACTTTCCAGCGGCAGCAACTGCACAAAACGATGCGAAGAGTTAATTCAAATCGGCTGCTTCAATCCAACTCCCACCCCATTTGCATAATTGCCAACAGCAGTGGATTCCAGAAGACAATCCCATCGCACTTGTCATCATCCTCCCCCACCCCCACCCTCCTTCACGCAATCCCTATTCATGAATCCCCCATACGGGATGGATAAATCGATGTAGAACAATTCTCGCGCGCGTGTGTTTGGACACAACAAAACACAATCATGAGCATTTAAATCGGAATCATCTATTACTATTTATGACCGGTGAGGGTGCTTCCGGTCTCCCGTCCAAGTGGCGGCTTTTAATGACGAGTACTGCTTAATGTACAGGTTCTGTTTTTGTAAATACCTTTGTTTCAAGGTATGAAACTGGTGCACAAACTTAACACTCAAATATATAACAATAGCAAAAAGCTTGGCATCTTGCTTCATGTGAAAAATGGTACACTAAGATCTCTTGTTGCTAGTTAATTAGGATGATGAATTTAAATATTTAACTTGCCTTTTGTTAAAGAGATAATTAAAATAATTTATATATCCAGGTTTATAATTATATATGTATAAAATAATTTATATATCGCTCTACGGTCATTTTGTGCACATTTTAGACCGGGACCTACAGTTTAACGTGGATTCCGAACCACTCACAAACATCCATGTCACTGCTAGGATTCGAACCTGAAGCCTGTGATACAAATGGCTAGAGCGCCAGCCCTTTTGGCCATCAGGCTGACAGTAGCAGAAATTCATCAGAAAGATCGAACCAGAATTCTATGAACACTAGTTAATACACATTGCTATAAAGCAATAAATTCGATATGTATTTCTTTTTCTTCATTGGTGTAACAGCTCCATGGTAAAACAAGGCCGTATGCCTACTGGCATATTTTAGGACAAGAGAAGTTTTACTTTTTACCCGGTATGATTGTCAGATCTACCTTAGGTCATAGGAAATATTGGGAAGGTTCCAGGTAGGATTATAAGCCTAACAGTCCTATTAGACCGGAACCTACATTTTAAAGCGGATTCCCAACCACTACAAACATCCATGGCAACGCCTGGACTCGAACCCTAACCTGTATCACCAGAGAGCTAGTCACTCAGCTATCTGGCCCCAAACAAGTCTAATAGAAATCTAAAAAGTAGTTGAGAAAATTTGACATAACTTTAAATCATTATTAACCTTAAGTATGCACGCCAGCCTTTACCATATCCAAGCACATAAGGTTCAAAGAACATCTTCTTACATTAAATGAAACTTTTTGACCCCCAACACCTGGAAGGCCTTTTAGAATATGAAGTTATTCTTTTTAACGCTCCAATAAACCCTCCTACACTGGAACACCAAGAATTTAATACATTTCGCAAACGACTATTCCTGCAACCTTCCGCCCATTGCCCCCACTTAAGACTAATCCCTGACACGAAAATGACACTCAGGCCCCCAACTAAATGCCCCCTCAAAATTACACTCTTATTAATTCGGCGGGCATTACAGTGTTGTTGCAATGGGGCCCTCTTCTTGTTGGAATGGCAGAGCCCATTACCATAACTGAGGGGTTTATCCACTTTTGCCTTAATTAGAGATTGTAAAACAGATTTCCCCCACTAAAACCTTCTCTCTCAAGTTTTTTTTTTTTTTTTTTTTCTTTCCGATTCTCGAAGATGTTTGTTCAAGATTTTAATCGTGTCTCCGGGAGATTAGGTTTAAAGCTTTTTTTCAAGATACCGGTCGTTTACGAAGCCGATATCTCGTGCTAAATGGATCCTGATTAATTTCGATAATAAACTAAATGTATAATTATTTTTTATTATTATTTTTTCATGTTAACTCTTCGATATGTACCTTCCTGCCGAAAGTATCCATACAAAAATTTTATCTTTTGAAATAAAAGTACTTTTTAGAAAATCATTTGCTAGTAAAATAGTTAAGCTTCAACCCGAATTGGATCAGATAATATTTTTATTTACTTGAAAATGTGTTTATTTTTACTTAAATCTTCAAATTTAAGGTTAACCTTGAAGTGAAAAGATATTTAACCTCAACGTCATATAATCTTTATACTTAAAGTGAATTTAATTATTATTAATGTTATTTTAAAGCAAACAATGTTTAACCATGGAAAATTTATAATTTTTTTCTACTTCTTCTACTGGCGCAAGCGGCCTGATGGCTAACTGGCTTGCACTCTGGCCTTTGGTACAACAGACTCCAGGTTCAAATCCAGGCCAAGGCATGGATGTTTGTGAGTGGTTCGGAATTCACTTTAAACTGTAGGTTCCGGTCTGTGCACAAGATGACCGTAGAGCGACAAACTAAACCAATCAATGCCACAAAAGCCCCATGGTGGACCAAGATCGTCTGCCTAGTGGCAGATTCCGAAACATGAGATGTTTTCTTTTTACGGGGTTGGGTTGTTAGCCCTATAGTCATAGGAAGGATTAGGAAAGGATCGAGATAAGATTGTCAACCTAACTAGACCAGGACTATCAACTAATATTAGACCAGAAGGTACGATTTAAAGTGGATTCTGAGCAACTACAAACATCCATGACACCGCCCGGACTGAAACCCGAAACTTGTGGCATCAAGCGCCAAAGCGTTAGTCACCTGAAATATCCTAGCATGGCTTAAAAACTTTAAATATTTAGAATATTTTTATATACACAATCGAATAGAATTTCAGTTTCTTTTGCATTGTAATATCACACTTTGTTTCATTTAATAACAATTTGTTATACATCTACTTATATTATACATCTACATCTTTATTATACACCACTTTTATCTTTTTAGATTGCGGTAGTTACAAAAGAATATCTTCCGACAGCCTCAAAACAAGATACAATATTAACAGCAGAATTTTTGTCGAAAAGACCTTGGGATTTCAAAAACGATGCTTTTAAATGGGCTTTCTATTTTCACCTTGAGGATTACGAAGACAATACCATTTTTCAAAGCGATATTTCGCATCATTGAAAAATAATAACCAATAATCGCGACCTTCACGGCATTGTTCGAAATCACAGCTGTGAATAATGTTCTAAAGCGTACTTTAGAACGCGACGAACAACAAACAAACGGGCCAAAAACAGTTATATATTGTTGTGTATATATACACAGAGCTCGTCTTTAGAGTCGTATTTCGAAACAAAGCTGTTCATTGCAAGTTCTGTTGTTAAGCTAACGACCTGGCTGTGATGTCCCCCTGTGTTAGGAGGAAGTTGCGACATATTCCCAGGTGGATAAATACTGAGCATAGTTGTTCTCTCTCATCATTAGAGAAAGACATTCTTCTCTTTTTTTGTTTGGAAACAACTGAGTCAGTCTGAATTCCAGTCTAATCCGGAGATTTCAAACAGAGTAGCAAAAATAAAATACAATAAAAAATAATAACTTATGCTTATTAAGTAACTTTTTTTTTTTTTTTTAACAAATAGACTTTTTAAAAAAATTTTATCTTATTGCTTTTATTTCATGGCCAAGTGACTAGCGCTCTGACACACGATGCCACAGTAAGTAAATATTTTTAAAAATTCAATTGACTTGTGCATTTTTTTCTTCTGACATGTTATAGAGACATGATTTATATATATAATTACACATAAAATGGATGTTTGTAGTGGTTCGAATCCATATAAACTGCAGGTCCCGGTCTAATATGAGCCTTGAGCGTATGGCTGGCAACCCAACCCTGTAAAAAAAAAAAAGATAACATCTAATGTCTCGAATGCCCTTTTGTTGCGCCACTGATGAAGATAGATTATACTAAAAATTTTCTTTTCTTGAAAAATCTCAATTTCACTTTGAAATAAAATCGTCTTTGCTTTCCCCGGACGATTTTTTAAAACAATTTTGCATCATTTAATTATTAGCTGGGGAACGAAATTTTAAAAAATAACAATAACGAAATTTAAAAAAAAAAAAATTGACCAATAAAAATAATTGTAAGTCGGCTAGGACATAAAAAAAAAATCAGCTCCCAAAATAATATAAATAATTTCAATAGTAATAAAAAAAAATAATAAATAAAAATAAAAACAAATAAATGAATAAATAAATCAAAGTAATAAATAAATAAATAAAATAATACATACATAAAGAGAAACAAATTAAAAAAAAAAATTTAATGCATAAAAAAAAAAAACTCTTGAAGGAAATTTTAAAAAAAAATTAACCAATAAGAATAATTGAAAGTGATCAAGGAAACGAAAAACCCTTTTCCCGAAAACAAAACCTATACATTTTATGTGTAATTATATATATGATAAGAATTAAAATATAAAAATAAAGAAATTAAAATACAAAAATCTAATAGTTAAACTACATTGAAACAATTAATCTGCTACACACCACACCAGATCAAAAGCTCAACAATTGTAAACATCGACATAAAAACGACTTTAGGTTGACGGTATGATCTCTCTATTCCAATTCAGAAACCATTTAAACATATTAACATCATGCCTCTATCACATGTCAGAAAACAAAATGCACAAGTCAACTTAATATTTTTTTTATTTATTTACTTTTAAAGCAAACAAATAAAAAGGCAACAACATTAAAGAGAAAAAAGAAAAATCGGAAGTGGGAGGGACGGATTTGTTTTAAATAAATAATGGATAAGCAAGATCAATGACGACGGAGACAGCGCGACAGTGAGTCACTTTTTTCATAAAATGGGTTGATACATCTCAGCCCCGTAAAAATCGGGAGTGGGGCAGGGATGGAACTTAAAAACTTTGTGAGGAATGAAAGAACGGTGAAGAGGTATTTCGAAGGATTATTCGCTGGAAGAGATCTTTTGGGTGAAATAAATGGTAGATACCTTTATTCTCGTCGACGTCCACCCCCCCCCCTTTTTTTTTTTTCTTTCAGGGGCTTTCTGAAGAATCATCCATCAGGAGTCGTTTGGAGGAGAAGACCCCCAGCTGCGAGGAGCAATTTCGGATCATCTGGTCCTGAACACTCCTGAAGAATATGAATAATTTCCCGAAACGGCAAGACGGGAATTCCGGTAATTTTCAGGATTTACCGGAATGGTAAAAGTGAAATAGAAGAAAAAGTCAAGCAGGAACTGACAACGCTCTAGAAAACGAGAGACAAGTTAAGATTCATGATCTATAAAAAGAAAGAAAAAAATTACGTCGAATGGCTCGTTAGAGAATAACATTTAATTCTATGCAGGCTTAGTTTGTCGCTCTACGGTCATCTTCTGCACACAAGGGCTAAACAGATCGGGACCTACAGTTCAACGTGGATTCTGAACCACACACAAACATCCATGCCGCCGCTAGGATGCGAACGTGAAGCCTGGGATACCAAAGGCCAGAGCGCTAGCAACTAGGCCACCAGGCCACATTCTATGAAGGAGATATGGTTAAAAACATAGTACTTCGTAAATGGTACATCTACTGCCGTGCTCCTAATTATTTAGACATTGAATTATCTGAAGTATGCAATACTGAAGATATGTGTGTAATAAATGGATTTTACTCTTAAACTCATTGAAAAATGCATCGACTAGCATACAAAATATTGGTAATTTAGGTATTCTTCTTCTGGACCTGATGCCCATTGGCTAGGTTCTGACCATTGGTACCACAGGCTTCAGGTTCGAATCCTGTCGGTGGCACGGGTGTTTGTTAGTGGATCGGAATGCACGTTAAACAGTACGTCCCGGTCTGTTTAGCTCTCGTGTGCACAAAATGACAATAGAGCGGCAAACCAAAACTTCTTCATTGGCGTAACTGCCCCGTGGTGTGCCAAGGCCGTCTGCTTACTGGCAGATTTCGAGACAGAAGATGTTTTCTTTTTTACGGAATAGAGTTGTCAACGCTTTAAAGTCATATCATACTCTATAAATAATAATTTAATTTAATTTAATATTAATATCAAGTCAGACCTACGGCTTAAAGTGGATTTCCGAATTACTACAAGCGTTCATGGCACCACCGGGACTCGAACTCGAAATGAGTGGTTCAGAGTGCTAATCATTCGGCCAACAGGCCCCATAATAAAACTTATATCAGTATAAAAAAACTTATATTAAATATTTAACTAAAAATAATTATGTATATCTAAGTCTAAGTGAGGCTACGGTTATAAGATTGAAGCTATGCACACATTTCACTTATGGGCTGGAGAGGTCAATCCGCCAGCCCCCTGATGCCCGCAAAAGTAGAAATATAGTAGAAAAACAAGAGTAGATCCCGCATACCCGGAATATAAAATAACACAACACTTTAAGAAACACAAAAAGGATCCAAAATCAATGGTGAAAGGATTCAATTATTGAATCACCCACAGTAAATCGGCACTACACAAATCCGGGAAGTGAAAAAGAGTAAGTACAGACCCACAAATTGGTAATTTCGTTCCTGGTACGAAAACAATACCAACCGTTCTTGAGTCTGAAGTGCAATTCGTAATCGATGTGTAAGTAGTAAGTAAAGAGCGGCCGAAGAAAAAAAGCGGTCCATTCTTCGATGCGGTAGGCGTACTGACTGTTGCAAATGATATCACATCTCGCCCGTTTTGTCACCGAGCGGTCCTTTTCAACGAACGCGGCATTGAGGTCGGCGGGAAAAAACGACTGAAGGTCGTTCGAGCTGTCTTGGCCGCACAGGGTCGGCGGTTCTTGACGCACAACTGGATGGCGAGTTGCGCTGATATCGGTGTCAACATCTGTTAATTTTGGTGTGGGAGGGAGGTTGGAACATTTTGTAGTGCACCGGATTTGACAAATGACACATGAAAGAACGATCCTTATAATGTGGTGCGATAAAAAAAAAAAAAAAACATTCAAATCCGCTTTAGCATATTGAGACACGAGACCTGAGCATATTTAATTTAATTTAATATTAATATCAGGTCAAACCGACGGTTTAAAGTGGATTCCGAACTACTAGAAACATCCATGGCATCGCTGGGACTCGAATCGAAACCTGTGCCACCGTGCGCCAGATTGCTAGTCATTCGGTCATCAGGACTCATAATAAAACTTACACTAATATTTAAAAAAAAAAAAAAAAAAAAAAACTAGTATTTCTATGTATAACTAAATCTAGCTGGGTCTAAGTGAGGACTGGGCTCTGGTTTGGTTTGTTCCTCTATGGTCATTTTTATACACACTTTACGCTCATTAGACCGGGATCTACAGTTTAACGAGGATTCCGAACTCTAAACAAACATCCATAACACCGCCAGGATTCGAACTTGAAGCCGGTGGTATCAAAAGGCCAGACTGCTAGCCAATTGGCCATCAGGCCGCTAACTGAGCTATAAGATAGAAGACATACATTTAGCACTTATGGGCACAAGCCAGCCAGCCAGCCCCGCATGTGTGAGTAAGTAGAAATATATTAGAAGAACAATTGTAGATATCGCATATCCGGAATATAACACAACACAATACTTTACGAAACACAAATGGATCCAAAATCACTTGTGAAAGGATTCAATTATTGAATCATCCACGGTGAATCGACATGTTTAGGTTAATCCGGTTTAGGACGTATCCTAAAATATCCGGGAAGGGGAGATATAAGAGCAAGTACTGATCCGCAAACTTGTCATTTCCTTGTATGAAAACAATACCAGTCGTTCTTGTCTGAAGTGCGAGTCGTAATCGATGTGTAAGTAGCAAGTGAAAGAGCGGCCGAAGAAAAAGCGGTCCATTCTTCGCGGCGGTAGACGTACTGGAGAGTGCGGCAAATGACATCACTGCTCGCTCGTTTTGTCACCCCCAGAATGACTAACGAGCGGTTCTTTTCAACGAACGCGGCATGGAGGTCGGCGGAATTGGGCGGAAAAACAGACTGAAGGTCGGTAGCAAGTCGGCGGTTCTTTACCCACTACTGGATGGCGAGTTTCGCTTTATTTCTACTGATGTCGGTGTCAACGTCTGTTAATTTTGGCGTGCGAGGGAGGTTGGAACATTTTATATTGCACCTACTTTGACAGATGACACACCAAAGAAGGATACTCTTAATATGATGCGATAAAAAAGATAATTAAAATCCATTTTAGTATTTTGAGACCCGGGACTATTTTTTAAACCAGTTTTTGTCTAAATTGGGATGAATCTTCTGAATGTATTACAAAGCAATATATATATATATATATTCGGACATATTAGGCTGGTTCTAAAAAATAATAAAATAATAAATAAAAAAAAAACGAAGAAAATTATCTTTTTGCCATGTCTAGTATAATGGACTAGCGGCAATATAATATCCAGTATAATGCAAGTCACTGTCTATACCAGGGAGGGCCATCCCAAATGATCTTGCGGGCCACTTTGGAAATGCATCCCAACTCCGCGGGCAGCATATAAAATTATTTATCCCCATACTAGATTTAGACCCACTACAGACATTTTTGGCGTAACAAATTGAAACATAATGAGTTATTGTTTTTGTGTTTACTATTATTCTTACATATGAACATAGATAATATAATAATAACGATGATACTAAACGAACATTGTAAAGAAATATATAACACTAAAACTAAAATATAAAAAACGAATAAAAAAATGAAATCATTAAAAATATTTATTTTACTAGTGCAATATTTGCTTCTCCACTCTTTCACTTAGTTTTCCAATCGATCTCAATGTGGGTATTTACTCATTGTAATGGATGTTATGGCCGTTATGTTTGAGCGTGTTTTTGTGTTTGGTTTTTTCAAAAAAAAAAAAATAATAATAATAATAATAATAAATTTAAAAAAAAAAAAAACGATTCGCAGGTGTAAGTTGAACCAAGCTATCATCTATGCTGAACTACAAAACTCTGAAATACATGCCTAAAACTAATTATAAAAGAATGCAATCTATTGCACAATGCCAACGGCATAGAGTAGTAATGACCAATAGTAAAGATGGATGGTAAAAATCGGCAAGCCATCATTACATATGTTGAGCTACAAAATTCTGAAATTCATGACTAAAAACTCATTCTAAATTACTGCAGTCTAGTCCATAGTGCCAATGGCATCGAGTTGTAATGGCCAACAGTCAAGATGGATGGGAAAATCGTAATGTCGAATCGTAAAAGTCGAATGTGTTCGATCCTTATGATCGCATATGTTGAACTACAAAACCCCGAAATCCGTGCCTAAAACGCATTGAAAATTCGTGCATCTATTTCACAACGCAATATAAGCTCACTTTTTCCTCTGTAACGCAAGTCAACAAAGTGACCAAACATTAATGGCAGCGTGACCATGAAAGTGTCCAGCTGTGACGTCACTCTGACAGTGGACAGTGGCGATCATAAAAGTCACGTGAGATTTATGTTCGCCGCAATCTGGCTACCCAGATGGGCTCACCGTTTTATGACTACCCTACGGACACAATGCGCAGAAACGCAGAGTGGTAGAAATAGTTCGCATTTTAACAGCAAAGGATGAGTCATGGCCAAGTCACGTGTTTCAACAGGTGCGTCGGACCAGTGGAGGTGTCGGATACGAGTGGGTCTGCCGTATCTTATTTCAATGGAACAGCAAATTTAAAATGTTTATTGGTGATTGAAAAACATACTTAAATTTACTGGTTCATTTAGAATCTTAGTAATATCTCAATGGAACATAAAATTTATGATTCCTAAAGTCATCATTTAGTCTCATTTAATCATAAATTCATCATTTAATCAGTTAGTGGCGATGGAAAAACTATTCTCAAACATTACTGGTTCATTTAGAATCTTAGTAGTAGTATCGTATGTCAATGGAGCATGAAATTTATGATTCTTAATATCATCATTTAGTCTCATTTAATCATAAATTCTCATCATTTAATCAGTTAGTGGCGATGGAAAAACAATTCTCAAACATTACTGGTTCATTTAGAATCTTAGTAGTAGTATCGTATGTCAATGGAGCATGAAATTTATGATTCTTAATATCATGATTTAGTCTCATTTAATCTAAAATTCATCATTTAATCAGTTAGTGGCGATGGAAAAACAATTCTCAAACATTACTGGTTCATTTAAAATCTTAGTAGTAGTATCTTATGTCAATGGAGCATGAAATTTATGATTCTTAATATCATCATTTAGTCTCATTTAATCTTAAAACTCGTCATCATTTCTTAAAGTCCTCATTTAATCTTAAACTCATGATAAATTCTTAAAATCATTTAATGGCGGTAGAAACACATGATTCTTAAACATTGCTGATTCATTTAGAATTTAAATAGTAGTATCTTATCTCAATGGAACATTAAATTTATAACATTTAGAAGCGAAGGAAAAACACAATTTTAATTTAGACCAGGGGTGACCAACGTGCGGCCCGCCTTGAACCTTTTTCCGGCCCGGATTAGATTTATCACACTTTTACATATATTTATTTTATAACGGCCAAATTAGAGAAAACCAATGTATTAAAAATACATTATGTGTGCATCCCTATGATCCACTTTTTAGAAATCTGGCACAAAAGGTTGTTAGCGCTTTTGGTTCAACTTACATCTGCGAGTCGTTTTTTTTTCGAAAATAAAATTGACCCAACACAAAACACACTCAAACATAACGGACACTAAACTGCAACACCCATTACTATGTGCAAATACACAGATTGAGATCGATTTCTAAAAGCTAAGTGAAAGAGTAGAGAAACAAATATAGCACTAGTAACATAAATATTTTTAAATAACTTAATTTTTTTATTTCATTATACACTGAAGTGACAAAAGTCATGGGATACCTTTAATATTATATATCGGCCCTCCTTTCGCCCGGCGAAGTGCAGCAACTCGACGTGGCATGGACTCAACAAGTCGTTGGAAGTCTTCTGCAGGAATATTGAGCCATGCTGTCTCGATAGACGTCCATAATTGTGAAAGCGTTGATGGTGCAGGGATTTTGGGCTGAAGTGAACAAACCTCATCGATGATGTCCCAAAATGCTCGACGGGATTCATGTCGCATCGCGATCTAGGTGGCCAGATCATTCCTTGGAATTATCCAGAATGTTCTTCAAACCAATCGCGAACAGTTGCGGCCCGGTGACATGGCGCATTGTCATCCATAAAAACCCATCGTTGTTTGGGTACATGAAGTCCATGAATGGCTGCAAATCCAAGTAGCTGAACATAAGCATTTCCAGTCAATGTTCGGTCAAGTCGCACCAGAGGACCAAGTCCATGCCATGAAAAACAGCCCACACCATTACGGAGCCACCACCAGCTGAACAGTGCCTTGCTGACAGTTTGGGTCCATGGATTCGTGGGGTCTGCGCTAACTTGAACCCTACCATCAGCTCTTACCAACTGAAATCGTGACTCATCGGACCAGGCCACGGTTTTCCATTCATCTAGGGACCAACCGATATGCTCACGTGCCACGGAGTCGCTGCAAGCGATGTCGTTCTGTCAGTAAAGGCACTCGAGTCGGTCTTCTGCTGGAATAGCCCAAGAAAGCCAAATTTCTCCGCACAGTTCTAACAGACATGTCCCTTGTACGTCCCACATTGATTTCTGCGATTATTTGACGCAGTGTTGCTTGTCTGTTAGAATTTACGACTCTTTGCAGACGTCGCCGGTCTCGGTCGTTAAGTGCAGGCGGTCGACCTGACCACCACTGCGCTGTCCATGATGGGATGTTATGCCTGAAATTTCATACTCGGCACATTCTTGACACAGTGGATCTGGGAATGTTGAATTCCATAACGATTTCCGAAATGGCCCAAACCGATAACGATTTCCGATTGTTAATTCCCGTCGTGCGGTCATCATCACGTCAAAACCTCTTCACATGAATAACTTGAACCGAAATGAAATTCCAACGAAAGCACTGCGCATTTATACCTGTTCTACGCGATGCTACTGCCATCTGAAAATTTGCATATTGCTATCCCATGACTTTTGTCACTTCAGTGTATTTATATAAATTTTATTTTATTTATTTTTTTTTTAGTGTTATATATTATCTTTACAATGCATGTTTAGTATCATTATTATTACATTATCTATGTTTACGTGTAAGAATGATAGTAAATTATAATAACTCATTCTGTTTAAATTTTTCACCCAAAAATATATTTATAGTGGGTTTAAACCTGAATTTGGGGATATATACTAATAGTAATTATAATTATAACTCATTATGTTTAAATTTTTCACTCCAAAAATATGTCTATAGTGGGTCTAAATCTAATACGGGGATATATAATGTTATATACTGCCCGTAGAATTAGAATGCATTTCTAAAGTGGCCCGCAAGATTATTTGGATTGGCCACCGCTGAGTTAGACAATTAGGAAAGAATAAATTAATTATGAAGATCATTAGTAAACAAGATTATTACAAAATTATCATTTGTCATCATCAGGACAATATTATAAATGAGTTTTTAATAATTATATTAGAATTGAAATCACCAGACAAAACTTAAGCAAATATCATAGCTTCTACAGGCATAAATGCTACTAATGATTTTTCAGCTACTAACTTGGTTTAATACATATTATTTTATTTTACGGCATGACATATCCATAATTTTCCTTAATATGTATCAAATCAATAATTATCCCTTTTTTTTTTTTTTTTTTTTCATTGTCATATTAATGCACGTTTTCCATTAACCTCTTGATGCCCTTGGCCATATTTGATGACAATTAGGTTTCTCATAATTATAATTACTGTCATCATTAAAAAGAAATAAAAATTTGATTGTAAATTATTAACAAAATGCAAATCATATGGTTTGGCTGAACTGATAACGGTATTTACGGTTTACAGTTAGGAATATGAAAACAGAAAGAAACAGAGTTAAAAAAAAAGTAGCATTTGCACAGACTGATGGCTGAGTGATTAGTGATTTGGCGCTCGGTGCTACAAGTTATGGGTTCGAGTCCCGGCGATGGATATTCGTAGTTGGTGCCATGAATGTTTGCTGAGGTTTGGAATCCACTTTAAACCACAGGACGTCTAATATGACAGTTGGGCGTAGGGCTGAAAAGCCTACCCTTTAAAAAGAAGAAACCTTATGTTTCTTAATCTGCCAGCAGACAGAGGGCCTACTTGAAAAAAATATTTATGTTAATGTTGTTACATTATTTGAATAAGAATAATACCAGATAAAAATAATTTTTGAAATTGATAAAAATTTGAATTGAATTGAATTTGATAAAAATAATACCAGATATATCAAATATACTTAGTTTAAATAATGAATGCCTTGAATTTATGAAGTCATTTCACTTACAAATTAATATTAACTCCCATCGACACAAATACGGACGTTAAGGGTTTTTTTATTGCCCCCCCCCCTCTCAAAAAAAAAATGTTTTTAATGATTTTTTTTTTAAATGCTTCAAAATACACAAATATCCAAAAAATAAACAACGCAGTTTTGAAATAAATAAATTTAAATATGATATGAAATGATATGATTTAAATATGATATGAATAAATAAATATGATATGAATAAATTTAAATATGATATGATATATTTTGATATGAAAATAAATATCAGTGATTATTCTTGTTGATAATTCTAAATTGTATGCAGTTTTATGTCATCCTATATTGATTGATGTCAGTTACCGTTGCAGATATTTAACCAAATTTTATAATAGAAAGGTTCATTCCATTGAAATATAAGTGCAAATCAATTATTTCCACTTTTACAAACCCACAGTAAACAATGAACAAATAAATAAAAATCCTTTCTTACAGTCACAGCAAACAAATATCCATTTGCATATTTTTTATGCTTCTTTTCACCTGTTATAAAACACTCCGAATAACACCAAAAACAGCGTCATTTCTATTCACTTCCTACTTCATAACATTGTACATGTTTGGTTTTGGGTTTTTTATTATCATTATTAACTTCGCATATTGTTCTTTCTCACGCATACATCGTGAACTTCCGTGACTGGAACGGAATACTGAGGATTTTCATACTTTCTTGTTTGTTTCTTTCCAATTTTAAACAGGATTTCAAAACTTTGTCGGCCCATAATTGGCCTTGAATTATTTTTCATTATCTATAATCAATCAGACAGACATCAAATCAACGCAGTGTTAAGAGTAATCTTAGGATTTAAGCAAAATCCTGTTTATGTTTGAATTTCATCTAAATTATGTCCTTTAAGAATTTTTCAAAAAAATTAAAAGAAAAGGGGGGTTAATTCTAAATAAAGATGGTGCATTGTTATTTCTTTTTTTTTACCGGCGAAACAATCCCATGGTGGACCAAGACCATTTCGAGGCTAGTTTGGTTTTTCTCTCTCTACTGTTATGTTATGTTGTGCATACTTTAGGGTAACTAATTGGTAGCCCTACGCCCAACATTCTTTGATCATACTATGCCAGGATTTACGGAACTTGATGATCGAGTGGCTACCTTCCGGCCCTACAATGGCCTGGTGGATAATGGGTTGTTACCGGTGACCGATCCGAAAAGCGTAACTCGAAAACTGCCATGGAATGTCCTTCCCAGAAAGTAACACTTCGCGTCAGCCTCCAATTATTTTAACGCCTAGGACCACAGTAGCTTGGTGGATCACATGATAGGTTTACGAACCAAAAGTGTTTAAGTTCGAAACCTACAAACGAAGCATGACCAGAAATTTCCAAGAATAGATACGATAAATCTATAGGCATGAAGCCCTTCCAGAAAGTAAGTTTCACCTTGTAACTACTTATATTTTTAAACTGGGATCAGAATGACCTGCCGATAACGTGTTGGATTTAGGAGATAAAGGTGTTCAAATTTCAAACATAACAATTACGATAAATCTGTAGACTAGTATGTCCTTCCCAGAAAATAATCATTATCCATTTAACTACTTTTACATCAGAGACCAGAATGGAATAATGTGTTGGATTTATAAACAAAAGTAGCTCAAATTCTAAATCTGAGCCTAACTGAAAGTTTCCAATGACAGGTACGATAAATCTGTAGACTAGAATGCCTTTCCCAAATATAAATTAATAATCTTTTAACTTTTTCAGTATCCAATTTTTACATCAGGAACCAGATGGTGATGGTGATGGATAAATTTGTTGATTTCCAAATCAAATGTGCTTTAAGTTCGAAACTTCAGGAATGGAGCCTAACTAAAATTTTCCAAGGATGAAAACCATAAATCTGTAAATTAGTAAGTCCTTCCAATGTAAATAAAAGGGAGAAAGGAGCGAACCCCTAATTTAAACTTACCCAACCTTCATTTTGGCGATGGTCATATCAAATTGTGATAGTAATATACAGCAAACGTGAGATTCACACCTGTTTAAAGAAGAATCTAGAGCATCTATCATAGTTTTAACGGCAAGAACTCAGGTTAAAATAATTAACATTCGAAAACAACAACATTTTTTTGCCATATAGCCATAAATTTTATCAATTTTAAATATTAAGAAACATAGTAAAAAAACAGGCAAGAAAATTTATTTTCATTACATTACATAAGTAAATTTTAGATTAATATCTGTAAGAAAAGAAAAAAATTAAAATTGATATGAAAAATACCACAAACACATCTTTAAGAATTTTTGGTGCAGACGCCACATTAATTAATGTGGAGCCATATTTCTTTAGATTTATTTGAGCCTCATCAATAAATCATGATAGATAATGATTACGGCATCTGCCTTTTTTGAAATATGCCAAGTATTGCTTATTGTGTCACAATGATAAAATATCACTATTATGTCGATAGATATATTGATGATCCTATACGTAGCATTTCAGCTTGACGGAAAATCGTTCGATTATTCTTTTACTTACAGAATACCAGAAGAACACGATTTTTACGACAGATTTACTATAAAAAACTAAGACAAACTGTCAACAACAGTTGTAATTTGTAAATGAAGTTAAAGGAATTCTCTATTGAAAAACAAAGACATATTTATTGAAAGATACAATTGCGGAAGACACCTCAGTCAATGATTAGGAAGCAAATTCTTTAATATGTTGAATAAAATCAAAAAGGATTATTTCATTTAATTTAAACAATTAAGATTATTATATACACTATAATAATTAATGAGGAGCAATATTTCTTTACATTTATTAGAGCCTCTGGATTTATAAGCCCCCAAAAAATTATTTGTCTTAGTTTTTGTTTTTAAATTCCCGAGCACTTTCGCCTTGAAATTGACCAATAGAAAGTAAATGTGTAACAGATTCAGCGTTATCCAGGAAGTGCCAAAATGTCCAGCCACATAAATGGATATTATCCTAGTTTGGAATAGATATCTACAATAACTTCTGAACGGGCTAATATTCTATTCTTAGTTTCACGAGCCGGGTGGAAAAATTGTCCGGTCTAAGGATTTAAAATGTCTATTCTTTGCGTAGACAGTAAAGCTTTCTGTTCTACTTTATCACAATAATCCGATTTTAAACCAAATCAAACCTATTACAAACTTGAACGATAAGTTCGTGTTCCTTTATACAGAAACAACCCCTGACGGGTGATGAAAGAAGGACATTGTCTTCTACGAGAATTTCAAGGGATAACTAACCCTCATTTGCGTGTCATATGGGGAAAACCCATAAAATACCCACCGAGCAGCTTCACTATCGATACGAGATTCTTTATGCATATAACGATTGCATAAAAACGATTAGATTATTACAGAAATTCAATATTTACATAAAATACATTTTAAAGAGTATATAAAGAGATACGGGGATGCGAAAATTACAACTCAATCCATAAGCTTAATTCATTTACATAATATAAGATAAAATTAATATTTAAATAATATAATCAATAATTAATATTTAAAAGAAAAACGTAAAAATAAAAATATTATCTTTATGAGAAAATTAATTCAAAGAATTCTTGATTTCAAAGAAAAAGGGGAAAAAAAGGAAAAATGATAACACACCTTCAATATTTACATAAAATAAATTTTTTTAGATAAATTTATTAGTAATTTATTAAAAATTAGATAAATTAAGGAGATAAATTTACAACTCAATTCATAAACTAAAATCTATCTCATATCATGTAAATGAATTAATATTTAAATAATAGTATTAATAATCAATATTTAAAGAAAAGACGTACAAATAAAAATATTATCTTTATGAAAAAATTTAGAGATTCGATTTAAAAAAAAAAAAAAAAAAAAAAAAAAATAGGGGGAAAAAGGGAAAACGATTAGATTATTACAGAAATTCAATATTTACAGAAAATACATTTTAAAGAGCACATATAAAGAGCTACGGAGATGCGAAAATTTACGACTCAATTTATGAACTTTATTCATCTGCACAGTGTAAGATAGAAAAATTTAATTTAATAGATTTCTTTCGTCGTTTACGATAGTTAGTAAGTATTTAAAGCCTTTTTGAATTCTCAAAGGGATATAAAAAAGAATTACAATAAAATACGCATTCAAATAATTCTCTCGCTTTCCGCTTTACTTTGACAAATGCTAATGGCGTTTTCAATTTAACGTAATATTAATAACAAAAGTCGCGTTTAATAGATTTTCCCACTATCACGTTATTTATTTTAAGGGCTATTTTAAAATTACAGTCACAGTTACGGTTTCTGCGATGCTATACCTTAACTGAAGTAACAATAATTAAAGCGAAATACAGAATTCAAAATTTTCTCAATACATGGTACCTAACAAATTTAAAAAATTTAATGTTCTTGTGTTTGTGTGTTGTTGTCGTTGTTATTATTATAAAATGAAGATCCATTAAACTCCAGCTTTTTTTTTTTTTTTCAAAAGAAAAATAAAATTGATTGTATAACTGATGATATAATTGACTTGCCTCCTTAACATTTGATTTTAATATTAATTCATAGAAATTTCAAAAATAATAATAAATATATATTTTCTATAAAGAGTCAGGATTTTTATAACCAGTTGTTATAAAACATCGTTCCATGCTGAAATTGCAGCTATTTGGCGTGTCACTGGTTGCTGTTGTGTTTTACTTTTTTTTTCAACACATTAACGCCAGTACGCAACTTTTACCATAAATCATAACAAAAACTAATTAATTTAAAAAAAACATAATTATCCATATATTCACATTAATAAAAAAACATTTTACAGTAACAGAAACTAATAGCGAGCACTTGTTAAGTTTGCTGGTAAAGCAGTAACTTCCTTTGCTGCTCGTTGCATAACTGGTGATACAATTGAATTGCTTCTTTAGCATTTAATTTTAACATCAATTCCTATAATTTTGAAAAAAAAAAAAATGAAAATTATTCATATAAAAAGTCGGGATTTCTATAACCAGTTATTATAAAACATCGTTCCATGCTGAAATTGCAGCTATTTGGCAAATCACTGGTGGCAATTGTATATTTATTTTTTTTTTTTTTTCAACAAAAAGTCAGTACACAATTTTAACCACAAATCATAATAAAAACAACTAATTAATTAAAAAAACATAATTATCCATCTATTCACATTAATAAAAATTCTACAGTAACCGTATCTAACAGCGAGCATAAGTTAACAAATTTGGTAAGTTAACACTTCCCTGGAATGGTTCCGGTCAAATATGACTGCTGGTCGTATGGCTAACAATCCTACCCCGAAAAAGAATACAACATCTCATGTTTCGGAATCTGCCATTAGACAGAAGGCCTTGGCCCCCCAAGGGGCTGTCGCGCCATTGAATAGCTCCTATAAGATCTTCTTTCATTGTTATTCCGAGGTAGCTTTGTACAAACAAGTCTCACTGCTGGGAAAACAGTAACTATCTTTTTTGGTTTGCTGGTAAAACAGTAACTATCCTTCCTACTGGTTGTATAACTGATTATAAAATTGAACTGCCTCATTAAAATTTTATTTTAACCATAATTTCTAGAACTTTGAAAACATTTAAATGATTTTTATAACTAGTCGTTATAAAAACATCGTTCCATGCTGAATTTGCAGCTACCTTGACGTATCACTGGTTGCAGTTGTATGGTTATTTTTTCAACACAAATCATAACAGAATCAACTAATTATTTAAAAAAAACTATTCATCTATTCACATTTAAAAAAACATTCTGCAGTAACCGAATCGAGCACTTGTAAGTTAACACTCTTGACAAACAACTATAATTGCGGGGGCTGCGCAATGGAAAAAGAAGGGGTGGAATTAATCAAGCAC
Organism: Caerostris extrusa; assembly: GCA_021605095.1. Classification (NCBI taxonomy): domain Eukaryota; kingdom Metazoa; phylum Arthropoda; class Arachnida; order Araneae; family Araneidae; genus Caerostris; species Caerostris extrusa. The sequence goes on along the minus strand of BPLR01020656.1, from coordinate 25,791 downwards.
CTTCGGAATCAAAAGGCTCTTCTCTTTCCTTCTGTTGAAAAGAAAGCACCCCTACAAGTGGAAGGTCCACCCTCCCCCAGAAAAGGATTCCTGTCCTTTGTCACGGACGCGAGGTACCCATGTTGACATTCATCCGGGAACTTCTACTCTTCTTTTTTTTTCTCTTGAAGAGGAAGAAACACAAAGAAAGGCTTCTTTTCAATCTACTTGTTTTCTTTTGAACGAAAAGGAGTAGCACTGCCTTGCTTGCCTCTCTCCTTTTGGAATAACGAAATTGGAAAGCTTCTAGAGTACCAGTGCGTTCTGGAGTTTTTACAACTTGAAGAAGTTGTTTCGATTCGGGTAGCTTTAAAGCAAAAGGAATGGTGCAGAAGCTGTTTAGTTTGCATAGTATGGAAAGCACACTTGTTAAAAATAAATAAATATATTTTTGTTTTCATATAAAGAAGGGCTAAAATTAAAAACAGAAATAACTTATAAAAAAATTCATGTCTAACAGTTGTTCATAACTTCTTATTGTGTGTTTGTTAGTTTATCTTATGAAAATAAAATACGTTTCAGAAATGAGTATCTTCCTCAAAATCGACATGATAACGAATCATCATGTTTCATGTTAAAGTCAAATTTCTACTAGAGATCATCTATATGAGTTTCTCTGAGATAATCTTTATGGTCTTTTATATATATATATATATATATATATATATATATATATATATATATATATATATATATATAGAGAGAGAGAGAGAGAGAGAGAGAGAGAGAGAGAGAGAGATAGCAGAGACATGAAAAAAATTGCCCGGCTATAAAAATAAAACATTTTCACTTTTGGTACATTTTTATTTGAAAAAAAAAAAAATGGTGCAAGGTGCAAAAATAAAACATGATTCTTATAAAGAGTCGGGATTTTTATAACTAGTTGATATAAAACATGGTTCCATGCCGAAATTGCAAAATGTCACTGGTTGCAGTTGTGTTTTTATTTTTCCAACAAATTAAAGCCAGTACAAAATTTGTAACCCCAAAATACAAACAAAACCACAAACTAATTTTTAAAAAAAAAACCATAGATATCCATCTATTCACATTAATAAAAAAAAACATTCTACACCAACAGAATCTGAACAGCGAGCACTTGTAAGTTAACACTCTCAACAAACAACTGTAATTGCGACGGGCAATGGAAAAGAAGGGCAGGAATTAATCAAGCACCTTCGGAATCAAAAAGGTTCTTCTTTCCTTCTGTTGAAAAGGAAGCCCTGCTACAAGTGGAAGGTCCACCCTCCCCAGAAAAGGATTCCTGTCTTTTGTCACGGACGCGAGGTACCCATGTTGACATTCATCCGGGAACTTCTACTCTTTTTTCTCTTGAAGAGGAAGAAACACAAAGAAAGGTTTCTTTTCAATCTACTTGTTTTCTTTTGAACGAAAGTAGTAGCACTGCCTTGCTTGCTTCTCTGTTCTCCTTTTCGGAATAACGAAATTGGGAAGACTTCTGGAGTACCAGTGTGTGTCCTGGAGTTTTTACAACTTGGAAGAAGTTGTTGCGATTCGGGAAGCTTTTAAAGCAAAAAGGAATGTTGCAAAAAGTTCTTTAGTTTGTATAGTAAGTAGGCTGACTTTTAAAAAAAAGAAAAAACACGTTTGTTAAAAATAAATATGTGTATTTTTGTTTTAATATAATAATTAAAAAATGTCCATAAATTGTTAACATTAAGTAATGCTTTCTCAAACAAAGACTAAAAGCACAAGAAGAAAAAAAAAAAATTTTGTATAATAGTTGTTTATTACTTCTTAAATAATAAAAGCCAGTTTTTGTCAGTTTATCTTATCAACATGGGATACGTTTTAGCAATGAGTGTCTTCCTAAAAATCGACATGACAACGAATCTTCATGTTTTATGTTAAAGTCAAATTTCTAAAAGACATCATCTATCTGAGTTTCTCTGAGATCATCTTTCTGGTCTTTCTTTATTTTTTAATAAAAGAGCTGGCAGAAATGATTTGAAATTGCCCGGCAATATAAAATGAAACATTTTTAGTTTTGGTAAATTTTATTTGAAAAAAAAAAATGGTGAAAAGAGAAAAAAAAAACATGATTCTTATAGAGTCGGGATTTTTATAACTAGTTGTTATAAAACATCGATCCATGCTGAAATTGCAAAATGCCACTGGCTGCAGTTGTATTTTTCTTTTTCCAACAAATTAAAGCAAGAAAACAATTTTTAACCACAAATCATAACAAAAAAACCTAATTATTTAAAAAAGAACATAATTATCCGTCTATTCACATTAAAAAAACAACTTTCTACAGTAACAGAATCGAGCACTTGTAAGTTAACACTCTTGACAAACAACTAATTGCGACGGGAGCCTGCGCAATGGAAAAGAAGGGGAGGAATTAATCAAGCACCTTCGAAATCAAAAGGCTTCTCTCTTTCCTTCTGTTGAAAAAGAAGCACTGCTACAAGTGGAAGGTCCAGAAAGAATTCCTGTCCTTTGTCACGGACGCGAGGTACTACCATGTTGACATTCATCCGGGAACTTTTACTCTGCTTATTTTTTCTCTAGAACAGGAAGAAACACAAAGAAAGGCTTCTTTTCAATCTACTTGTTTTCTTTTGAGCGAACGGAGTAGCACTGCTTGCTCGTCTCTTCTCCTTTTTGGAATAACTAAATTGGAAAGACGTCTGGAGTACTAGTGTGTGTCCTGGAGTTTTTTACAACTTGAAGAAGTTGTTGCGATTCGGTAAGCTTTAAAGCAAAAGGAATGGTGCAAAAAGTTCTTTAGTTTGCATAGTAAGTAGGCTGACTTTTTAAAAAAAGAAAAAAAGCACGCTTGTTAAAAATAAATATGTGTATTTTTGTTTTAATATAACAATTTAAAAAATGTCCATAAATTGTTAGCATTAATTAATGCTTTCTCAAACCAAGACTAAAAGCACAAGAAGAAAAAAAACAATTACAGAAAAATCATGTTTAACAGTTGTTTATTACTTCTTAAATAATAAGAAGTCAGTTTTTGTCCGTTTATCTTATCAACAAAGAATATGTTTTAGGGATGAGTGTCTTCCTAAAAACCGACATGAAAGCAAATCATCCTGTTTTATGTTAAAAGTCGAACTGAGTCTATCTGAGTTTCTTCGAAATCATCTTTCTGGTATTTTATTTAAAAAAAAAAAATAAATAAAAATAAAAATAAATAAATAAATAAAAAAAAAAAAAAAAAATATATATAAAAATGATTTGAAATTGCCCGGTTATATAAAATAAAACATTTTTAGTTTTGGTAAATTTTACTTGAAAAAAAAAAAATGGTGAAAAGTGCAAAAATAAAACATGATTCTTATGATGAGTCGGGATTTTTACAACTAGTTGAAATAAAACATCGTTCCATGCTGAAATTGCAGAATGTCACTGGTTGCAGGGTGTTTTGGGGTTTTTTCCCCGAACAAATTAGAAACAGTACTCAATTTTAACCGCAAATCAGAACAAAACCAACTAATTATTTAAAATAAAACATAACTATCCATCTATTCACATTAAAAAAAAATTCTGCAGTAACCGAATCGAGCACTTGTAAGTTAACACTCTTGACAAACAACTGTAATTGCGACGGGTGCCTGCGCAATGGAAAAGAAGGGCAGGAATTAATCAAGCACATTCGGAATCAAAAGGTTCTCTCTTTCCTTCTGTTGAAAAGGAAGCACTACTACAAGTGGAAGGTCCAGAAAGAATTCCTGTCCTTTGTCACGGACGCGAGGTACTACCATGTTGACATTCATCCGGGAACTTCTACTCTTCTTTCTTTTTTTTCTCTTGAAGAGGAAGAAACACAAAGAAGGCTTCTTTTCAATCTACTTGTTTTCTTTTGAACGAACTGCTTGCTTGCCACTCTCTCCTTTTGAAATAACGAAATTGGAAAGACGTCTGAGTACTAGTGTGTGTCCTGGAGTTTTTACACCTTGGAAGAAGTTGTTGCGATTCGGAAAGCTTTAAAGCAAAAGGAATGGTGCAGAAGTTGTTTAGTTTTCGTAGTAAGTATGCTGACTTTTAAAAAGAAGAAAAAACACGCTTGTTAAAAATAAATATGTGAATTTATTTTGAATATAATAATTCAAAAATTACATATATTATTAATATTAATCAATGCTTTTTCAAACAAAGGCTAAAAGCAGAAAAGGCATGTACACAAAATGCATGTCTAACAATTGTTTATAACTTCTTTATTATTTGTTTGTTAGTTTATCTTACGAAAAAAAATATACGTTTTAGCAATGAGTGTCTTCTTAAAAATCAACATGAAAGCAAATCATCGTGTGCCATGTTAAAGTCAAACTTCTAAAAGAGATCATCTATCCAAGAATCTCTGAGATCATCTTAGCAGATATGACTTCGAATTGCTTCGCTACATTTAATTTAAGTTACATGGTTGGTTGAACGACTGCGATTTAAACTGACTATTTGGTCTACCGACTATTTGATTGTTTGGTCTACGACTACGATCAGGAATAATTACTGTCATATGTATATATACCCGTTCTATACAGAGATATAAAGATTTTGTAAATATTAAATGGAAAAACACGAGTAAACTTTATCTTGGCCATGTTAAATTTTCCAACTTTATTTATTTTTTTCTCAGAAATGGTTAAAAATAGAGTTATGAAATAGATCATCTATCCGAGTTTCTCTGAGGTCATCTTTCTGGTCATATTTATAAAAGAGCTAGCAGATATGACTTAGAATTTCTTATCGTTTGACCAACTACGAATTAATCTATGACTATTTGGTCTACCGGCAATTTGGTCTATTTGAGTATTTGATCTACGGCTACGATCAGGTATAATTACTATCACATATATTATCTATCAGGTATAATTACTGTCATAGATACCCGTTCTATACAGAGAGAGACATTTTGTAAGTATTAAGTGGACCGGGTAATGGAACTCCGACATGTTAAATTTTCCAACTTTATGTACCTTTCCCTCAGAAATGGTGAAAGATAGGGTTTATCAAAGAGATTATCTATCCGAGTTTCTCTGAGATCATCTTTCTGGTCTTATTTTTTAAATAAAAGACACTTAATAAACCTAACAATGTTATAATGTTATGATAACAATGTTACAATAACATGTTTTATATACTTAAACAGACAATTTTGTTTCTGAATAAAATGAAAAAGTAAATAATTAAAATAGCTTGTACCTAAACTAACTATAAATTATAAAGAAATAACTATCAAACGGAAACTGTCAAAAATAAAATTAAAATTACTGTATTGGTGTCAAACTACATATTTAAAAAACAACACAGATTTTGCGCCCCCAACCCCACCCTCACCCTTTTAAAGCTGAAATGTGTACAACATGCCCATTGTAAGCCAGGGTTGAATAACCCGCGGGTCGTTGTAAACCAGGGTCACACGCTTACCCAGGGGATGTTATGAAAAAGCGGGCAGCGAGAAAATTGTAAATTTTCTTAAATTAATGAAATTTTTATGCATTCAATTATTTATTTTTAACTTTAGTTATATATCTTCTTCTATTGACTCGACAGCCCATGGTGGGCCAAAGCCTTTCCGATAACTTTCTTCCATTCCAATCTCTGCTGTGGGAGAGTTTTCCAGTTAGTAACTTTTAAAACTGTAAAATCTGCCTCGACACAATCGGTTCATCTGAACTTGGGCCTACCCCCTAGATATAGTTCCAAAAAGGTATATGTCAAGGAAGAAGGGTCCATTCGGCAATGTTCTACCTCGTTAAACAACCTACATAATTCAAAATTGTGTCGTTGCATCCACAACTCTTTCTCATTCACAGAGCAAACATATTTCTAAGAACCTTTCGCTCAATTTTTCTATATATATACACACAAAAACATTGCAATATGTGATTTCTTTTATTGTTCTTTCTGTCTCATCAAACAGAACGTTAGAGAAGAAAAAAATATGAAGTTCATTTTGATTTTTTTCTGTTCCATTAATATATATATCAAAGTAAATAAATAATAAGTTTCATATTCATATTTCATATAAGATAAATTAAAACTTCACTGATTTCATTATATCAAAATAAATTACATATTTTTCTTTTCTAAGTTAGACAAGAAAATATCTTAGAAAAAGAAAAAATATGTTCATTTTGATATTTAAATTAAAATTTTCCTGATTCCATTAATATATATATATATTCAAAGTAAATAAATAATAAGTTTCATATTCATATTTCATATAAGATAAATTAAAACTTCACTGATTTCATATAGTTAAATATCAAAATAAATTACATATTTTCTTTTCTAAAGATATTATAACGTCTCGATGAGATGAAAGGTAACTATCTTAGAAAAGAAAAATTGTAATTTATTTTGTTTCTTTTCTAAGATATTATAACATCTGTTCAGTGAATGAAAAAAAATTATTCAAAGACGAAATCGCAGATTAATATGTTGCAAAAGTTTAAACCTATTTTTCGGATAGTACATTTTTACAAACTTTTTAGCTTAATAGTTATTGTTAAATTCGTAATATTCATGGACGGTTTAAAACATTATTTTTTAACGTGGCCTACGGGAGCTAAAAAGTTGAACACCTTTTGCTATAAATATAATAAAATATGTAACATATTTAAAATATGTCGCATCATAAAAGGATTGTTCGCATTTATAAATGGAATCTATCGTCAAAGAAATTAAATTCCAGTAATGTGAATGTCGATAATGATGATATGCAATAATTTATTTAAAAATTTCGATGCAAAGATGAAACTAACAATATCTCATACATAATTTAAAGGAAAAAAATTATCCTTTTTATTAAAAAAAAAAATTCAGAATCGAACAAAAAAAAAAAAAGTTGTACTACACTATATTTTTCGAAACCAACGAAAACCATAAGCGCGTTCAGTTCAGAAATGACTTTAAAAATTCTCAGTGAATGATAGTTTTCCAAAACGAGTTCATTCTGCCTTTTGAAAAATATTTTTCCGAATAATATACTCACACTATATTTTCCGAAACCAAAGAAAAACATTTCGATGACCTTAAAAATGATATGATAGTTTTCAATAAACGAGTTCAATTATTTAATAATATGCACCTCGATAATTGATGCAAGATGAAACTCAACAATATCTCATACATAATTTAAAGGAAAAATTATCCTTTTTATTAAAACAAATTTTAAAGAATGGAACAAAAAAAAAAAAAAAAAAAATTGCATTACACTATTTTCTTAGAAGCCAACGAAAGCTATAAGTGCTTTCAGTTCCAGAAAATCTAAAAAATGCTCCGTGAGTGATGGTTTTCCAAAACGATTTAATTTTTTCGAGTCATATGCATCTCGATAATGATAAGATGCAATAATTTATTTATAAATTTCGATGCCGGATGAAACAAACAATAACTTATACATAATTTAAAGGAAAAATTATCTTTTTATTAAAAAAAAATTTCAAAATGGAATAAAACAAAAAGTATACTACACTATATTCTAGGAAAGCAACGAAAGCTATAAGCGCTTTCAGTTCCAGAAATGACCTTAAAAATGCTCTGTGAGTGATAGTTTTCCAAAAAACGAGTTCATTCTTTCAGTGATAAAGCGCCATTTCAAGTATAAAACACAGTATTATTCGAGTAGAATGTTTTGGAAAGCCATAAAGTTTGGTATTATCGGTTGCCAAAGACCATAAAAAGGCTTTTAAGTTCCTTGTCAAAAAGAAGGTAAAAAAAAATATTACATTTTTGTAGGCGGAGAGTGAAAACTGTACACATTTCGAAAACGAAAGTCTGTAAACAGAAAAATAAATCAGTTGCAAAATGAGAAATAATTTTAAAAAATAATTTAAGATATTGTTTGTTACAAATATTTTATTTAATGCTTTTCATCCTCAATAGATAAATTTAACAATTACTTTCAATTTAACATAAAATAAATTAAAAAATGTAATAAAATTTATATCAAACTATTTTTGCTCATCAATTGAAAATAAATAAGATAATTAAAAAAATAAATAAAAAATAATTTAAAAAATAATAAATAAATATAATTAAAAAATTATTATAAAAAAATAATATAATATAATTTAAAAAAATAATTTTTTTAATATAGATAATTAAAAAAAAATATCTTAAACCACCCATTAAATGTTACTAATTTAACGATAATTATTAAGCCAAAAGTTTGTAAAAATTACTAAGATATAGTATCCGAAAAATAAGTTAATTTGTATAGCATATTAATATGTAAATAATATTTTAGTTTATACAATTTATGTATAAAAATATATATACGAAACTATTTCCAACTACAGCCTTACAAATTAATGATAAGTCATATAAAAACAAAATTCTGAAATAATAAAATATTTCTTAAGAAGGCATTTATTTCATAAACAGGAATTATATTAAAAAAAATTTCCCATTTTAAAATAAATTCATACAAAAAACTAAAATGAGCACATAAACAAATGATATCCACTTTCCAATTTTATTAACAGGAATTAAAAATAGTAAATCTAAAATGTTTATTATCTATAGTATATTAAAATAATTTCGCTCTCATATGTTAATAAATAAATATTTATAAAATATTTAAATATTTATTTATAAATTTTTATTTATAAATTGGAAATAAATAAATATTTTATACATATTTATTTATTTCCAATTTATATTTTACTTTATTGCAAAGCAACAAAATAATAGAATTCAGATAATAAAAAATCTTAAAAACTTAATTTAAATTTTATTTAATTCATTATTTTTTGTAATATAAAATTAATTACAATATTACAAAATATCCATATTTAATATTAAAAATCGCTATTTAATAAAAAAAAAAAAAAAAAAAAAAACTTAATTTAAATTCTAGTTAATGCGATTGTTTTTTACAATGTAAAACTAACTACAGTGTTGCAAAATATCGCTATTTAATATTTTATTAAATTCATTGAAAAAAAGCTTTTTAAGTTTATAATAAAATATTTTTCAGAATGTCAAACAACGATCAATAGCTGTCAACATAACACGATCAGAACTTAAAATTGTCCAATAATATTTTTTAAAAAATTATATTTAGTTGTTTTGTGATGACCTTTTATCTTTTTTATTAATGCATTAAATAAATAAAAATAATAATTTGCAACACACAAAGAGCTGCAAAAGGAATGTTTGTTTTATAGTTATATTTATTATAACAACAAAGCATTATATATTAAATTGCTGTCAACATAATATGATCAGCATTTAAAATTTTCCAATAATATTTACAAAAATTTTATATTTAGAGGGTTTCGTTATGGTCTTTTTATCTATTCAATAAATAAACAAAATATTAAAATTTGTAAAAAAATAAACTTTGTTTTACAGCTATATTTATTATAACAACAAAGCCTTAATAACAAACGCAGATCTTATATATTAAATTTTTTTTTTTTGTTTATTTATTGATTTGATATACAAGATAACGAAACCGTAAATATATATTTTGAAAGATTATTGGAAACATAATATATACAGCACTTAAAAATGTCCAATAATATTTCAAAAAATTTAAGTTTAATGGTTTCGTTATTATCTTTTATATTAATGCAATAGATAAACAAAAAAAATTCTCACAATACAAAGACCTGTAAAACTATTAAAGTTTGTTTAACAGCTATATTTATTATAACAAAAAAGCATTATATATTAAATTGCTACCAACATTACATGATCAGCGCTTAAAATTTTCCAATAATCTTTCAAAATAAATTATTATTTAACGGTTTCGTTATCTTGTATATCAAATCAATAAATAAACAAAACAAAAAAAAAATTGTATTAAGAAATATATTAAGATCTGTAAAAAAATAACGTTTGTTTCATAGCTATATTTATTATAACAAAGCATTATATATTAAGATGCACGATAGCATTGGATAAAAACATCATAAAAGTTAATAATATTAGTTATTTCAGCTTAAAATTACAAATCACAGCATCGAAATCCTATATTTATCAAAAAGCAAGAAAGTAAGAGACAATAACGCGATGCCATAAACTATGCCATTTTAGAGATACACAAACAACAACTTGCGTGGCATCATAAAAGTTAATATTATTACTTATTTCATTTTAAAATGACAAATCACAGCATCGAAACCCTTTAATCATCAAAAGAAAAAAGGAAGAAAAATAAAGCGATGGCATAAACTATGCCATTTTAGCATAGTTTATGCCACACAAACAACAACTTATTATCAACTTTATATGACATCATGAAAAGTTAATATTATTAGTTAATTCATCTTAAAATACAAATCACAACATCGAAACCCTATATTTATCAAAAAGAAAAATATAAAAGAGAAAATAACGCAATGGCATACTATAAGCCATGCCATTTTAGAGATACACGAACAACTTACGTGACATCAACTCCTTTTAAAAAGTTAATATTATTAGTTAATTTCATTTAAAATTACAAGTTACAGCATCGAAACCCTATATTTATATAAAAGAAAGATAAAATAACACGACGGCAAAAACTATGCCATTAGTTTAAAAACTATGCATGTCTATCGAAATCCTTATTTTTCTTTCCTTGAGAAAATAACGGGATGTCATAAAATATGCCATTTTAGAGATACACAAACAACAACATCATCAAAAGTTAATATTAATAGTTAATTCATCTTAAAAATTACAAATCACAGCATCGAAACCCTATATTTATCAAAAAGAAAAGAAAGAAAAAAGAACGCGATGACATGGCATAAACTATGCCATTTTAGAGAATACACAAACAACAACTTACGTGACGAACATTCCATAACAGGTCAGAGCTCACTTTTCCACTTAGTCCACAATCAACGTCTCAACAATCCAAATAGAACAACTAGCACACCTCAAGAACAACGATAACAGGAACTTTTTTTTTTTTTAAAAAAATCTTTAAAAAAGAACGAAACTTTTAATCCTTATCGAAAACTTTTGCACAAAGCAAAAAAGAACGACGGCCCCGAAAAGGAACGACGCTTTCCGAACAGCGCCTTGCAAACGATTCGAACACACAACCGTCCCAAAGGCGAGTTGAGAAGCGCACTAAACAGCCGGAGCCGACGACCAAGAAGAATCGTCTGCTTTTTCCGTGTGAATTCCACCCTCGGCGGCACCCCCTCGCTTCCGGAGTGAAGCATCATGGGAAGTGTTGGGGTCGCCTGGGGTGGAAGCTACGGGACGACAACTAACTTGGAAAGAGAAAGCAGCAGACGATTCTCTCCCGCATGGGCGTTGGGGAAGGGGGGATGAGACGTGTTGACCCTCCCTGCCCCTAATTGAGAGGGAAGTGTTAAAAGTGTTTCAGGAGAAGGCATTGTTTGGCAAAACGCCATTCGGTTGTGGAATTTTTAGAGGGGTGGGGGCGTTTGTAGAAAAGGGGATTACACTTATAAGACTTTTTGGGGCAGAAAACAAGAATTTGAAATTTCGCATGCGTTAATAAGTTGGCGCAATTATTTGAACCCAAGAAGGGCGATATGAAGCCAATATATGAAGCTCTTCAATAAAAGACCGTTAGTGGTTAAAAATTCAGTTGTGTTATACAAATTCATGTCATAAGGGGAAAAAAAACATAGTTTATTCATATTTGACCTTTGGATGAATCTAAACAGACTATTTTTTTAAACCAAAAGTGTTATGTCTATGAAAACCATAAAAGGTTAAAAATAATATGGTACGATCCGCTTTAACTAGAATGCGGTTTTAGCGCGTATTTCATCACCGTAAAAAATAAAAATATCATTAGATAGTTAAAAAGAAAAAAAAGTTCGTTTTAGTAGAATGAACATTAATTTTTGATGAGCTATCAGAATCTTTTGAAAGATTTATTACTTTTTATGTGGTTGCATAACCGGTAAATTAAACAAGAAGTTCTAATAAATTATTTTCTAATTAAACAAAGTTATGGCAAAATAAAAATGATTTTCAGACAACAATAGTAAAAATATTATCGTATTTCATACATTACATGTAATAAATAATTTGTATGTGTTTGATTAAAAAAAGAATTAAGAATTATTTTACTGAAATTTTTAGAAATATATTTAGTGAAAAAATATATTTTTGATATTTTTAGGATAATGTGGTTTTTTAAAAATACTTTTTTTGTTCGTTCCTAATAGAGAAACAACAATAGTAAAAAAATCGCCAGCTTTCATACATTACATGTTAAAAACAATTTTTATGTGCTTTAGCAAAAAAGAATAAAGAATTATCTTATTAAAATTTTCAGAAATATATTTAGTGAAAAATATATTTTTGAAATTATTAGGATAATATTTTTTAAATACGTTTTTTTGTTCCTTCTAATAGAGAAACAATAATAGTAAAAAAAAAAAAAAATCATCACATTTCATACATTACATGTAATAAATTATTTGTTTGTGTTTTAGTAAAAACTAGAAATTATATTATTCATATTTTTAGGAATATATTTAATGAAAATGTATTTTTGAAATTTTTTAACCTAATAGAGAAATCGCAATAGTAAAAAATCTTCACCCTTCATACATTATATTTAATAAATAATTTGCATGCGTTTGAGTAAAAAAGATTAAGAATTATTTTATTAAAATTTTTAGAAATATATTTAGTGAAAAATATATTAGGGTGGTTTTCTGTTAGTTTCTTTTTTTTTTGTTCGTTACTAATAGTGTGCTATTATATAATCATACAATTTATTTTACTTTATTTATTTATTTATTTTTTCATATACAGAATTTGTTTTAACAATGCCACAATGGATTAAATTAAATATATGTGTACTGTTACTATTGTAAATCCTTTGATATGAATATGATTAACTGTAAACAAATAGAAGAATAGATATATTTTTAATTATAACTATCACAGTAGATTCCCTCGTTTCTGAAATCAGTGACCGCAAAGGGACACACATTTTATTTGCTCCCTCTTGATTAAATTTAACAAAACAGTCAATATATAATTTTACTGAAGCGGCCAACATAGTATCACTTCTGCAGATAATTTATAAACCTGACTTAATTTTTCTGACAGAATGGATAAATATAAGAACAAAAACTGTTCGTAACTTACAAAATAGATTTCCTTCAGATATATATTTTTTTTTTTTTCACAGAATAGATAGAATGGAAAACCAGAGGAATCAGACATGATTTCATTTTTCAATAATAAATTATCGCTACTTTTATTTGATAGACACTTGGCCAGGGTAGGCCTGTTAGCCAAATACAACTGGCTACAGCCCGGGTGGCTGTCTCCTTCCTATCAAATATGGAATGCGTCAACCTTCTTGGCCAATGTAGGCCGGATAGCCAAATACAACTGGCTACAGCCCGGGTGACTGTCTCCTTCCTATCAAATATGGAATGCGTCAACCTTCTTGGCCAGGGTAGGCCGGTTAGCCAAATACAACTGGCTACAGCCCGGGTGGCTGTCTCCTTCCTATCAAATATGGAATGCGTCAACCTTCTTGGGCCAGGGTAGGCCGGTTAGCCAAATACAACTGGCTACAGCCCGGGTGGCTGTCTCCTTCCTATCAAATATGGAATGCGTCAACCTTCTTGGCCAGGGTAGGCCGGATAGCCAAATACACTGGCTACAGCCCTCCTTCCTTTCAAATATGGGTGAACTGTCTGCTTGTCTGCTTCCTATCAAATATGGAATGCATCAAACTTCTTCTCCAGGGTAGGCCGGATAGCCAAAAAACGACTGGCTACAGCCGGGGTGTCTGTCTCCTTCCTATCAAATATGGAATGCGTTAACCTTCTTGGACAGGGTAGGCCTGTTAGCCAAATACATGGCTACAGCCCGGGTGGCTGTCTCCTTCCTATCAAATATGGAATGCGTCAACCTTCTTGGCCAGGGTAGGCCGGTTAGCCAAATACAACTGGCTACAGCCGGGTGGCTGTCTCCTTCCTATCAAATATGGAATGCGTCAACCTTCTTGGCCAGGGTAAGGCCGGATAGCCAAATACAACTGCCTACAGCCCGGGTGACTGTCTCCTTCCTATCAAATATGGAATGCGTCAACCTTCTTGGCCAGGGTAGGCCGGTTAGCCAAATCACCACTGGCTACAGCCCGGGTGGCTGTCTCCTTCCTATCAAATATGGAATGCGTCAACCTTCTTGGCCAGGGTAGGCCGGTTAGCCAAATACCACTGGCTACAGACCGGGTGACTGTCTCCTTCCTATCAAATATGGAATGCGTTAACCTTCTTGGCCAGGGTAGGCCGGTTAGCCAAATACAACTGGCTACAGCCCGGGTGCTGTCTCCTTCCAATAAAATATGGAATGCGTTAACTTTCTTGGCCAGGGTAGGCCGGTTAGCCAAATACCACTGACTACAGCCCGGGTGGCTGTCTCCTTCCTATCAAATATGGAACGCGTCAACCTTCTTTTCCAAGGTAGGCTCTTAGCTAAATACAGCTGGCAAACGCCCGGTTGGCTGTCTCCTTCCTACCAAATATGGAATGGGTTAACATTCTTGGCCAAGGTAGGCCTGTTAGCCAAATACAACTGACTACAGCCGGGGTGGCTGGGTCCTGCCTATAAAATATGGAATGCGTCAACCTTCTTGGGCAGGGAATACCGGATAGCCAAATACAACTGACTACAGACCGGGTGGCTGTCTCCATCCTGTCAAATATGGAATGGGTTAACCTTCTTGGCTGGGGTAAGCCTATTAGACAAATACAACTGGCTTCAGCCCGCGTGGATGTCTCCTTCCTATCAAATATGAAATGCGTTAACCTTCTTCGCCAAGGTAGGTCGGTTAGCCAAATACAATTGACAACAGACCGGGTGGCTGTCTCCTTCCTGTCAAATATGAATGCGTCAATCTTCTTGGCCAGGGTAGGCCTGTTAGACAAATACAACTGGCTACAGCCCGGGTCCTGTCTCCTTTCTATCAAATATGAAATGCGTTAACGTTCTTCGGCAGGGTATGTCGGTTAGCCAAATACAACTGGCTACAGCCCGGGTCCTGTCACCTTTCTATCAAATATGAAATGCGTTAACTTTCTTCGGCAGGGTATGCCGGTTAGCCAAATACCACTGACTGTAGCCCGGGTGGCTGGGTCCTGCATATCAAATATGGAATGCATCAAACTTCTTCTCCAGGGTAGGCCGGATAGCCAAAAACGACTGACTACAGCCGGGGGGTCTGTCTCCTTCCAATAAAATATGGAATGCGTTAATCTTCTTGGACAGGGTAGGCCTGTTAGCCAAATACAACTGGCTACAGCCCGGGTGGCTGTCTACTTCCTATCAAATATGGAATGCGTCAAACTTCTTGGCCAGGGTAGGCCGGATAGCCAAATACAACTGGCTACAGCCCGGGTGGCTGTCTCCTTCCTATCAAATATGGAATGCGTCAACCTTCTTGGCCAGGGTAGGCCGGTTAGCCAAATACAACTGGCTACAGCCCGGGTGGCTGTCTCCTTCCTATCAAATATGGAATGCGTTAACCTTCTTGGCCAATGGGTAGGCCGGTTAGCCAAATACAACTGGCTACAGCCCGGGTGACTGTCTCCTTCCTATCAAATATGGAATGCGTCAAACTTCTTGGCCAGGGTAGGCCGGTTAGCCAAATACCACTGGCTACAGCCCGGGTGCCTGTCTCCTTCCTATCAAATATGGAATGCGTTAACCTTCTTGGCTCCAGGGTAGGCCTGTTAGCCAAATACAACTGGCTACAGCCCGGGTGGCTGTCTCCTTCCTATCAAATATGGAATGCGTCAACCTTCTTGGCCAGGGTAGGCCGGTTAGCCAAATACCACTGGCTACAGCCCGGGTGGCTGTCTCCTTCCTATCAAATATGGAATGCGTTAACCTTCTTGGCCAGGGTAGGCCTGTTAGCCAAATACAACTGGCTACAGCCCGGGTGTCTGTCTCCTTCCTATCAAATATGGAATGCGTCAACCTTCTTGGCCAGGGTAGGCCGGTTAGCCAAATACCACTGGCTACAGCCCGGGTGGCTGTCTCCTTTCCTATCAAATATGGAATGCGTCAACCTTCTTGGGCAGGGTAGGCCGGTTAGCCAAATACAACTGGCTACAGCCCGGGTGCCTGTCTCCTTCCTATCAAATATGGAATGCGTTAACCTTCTTGGCCAGGGTAGGCCTGTTAGCCAAATACAACTGGCTACAGCCCGGGTGGCTGTCTCCTTCCTATCAAATATGGAATGCGTCAACCTTCTTGGCCAAGGTAGGCCGGTTAGCCAAATACAACACTGGCTACAGCCCGGGTGCCTGTCTCCTTCCTATAAATATGGAATGCGTTAACCTTCTTGGCCAGGGTAGGTGTTAGCCAAACACAACTGGCAATAGCCCGGGTGGCTGTCTCCTTCCTATCAAATATGGAATGGGTCAACCTTCTTGGCCAGGTAGGTCGGTTAGCCAAATACTACTGGCTACAGCCCGGGTGGCTGTCTCCTTACTATCAAATATGGAATGCATTAACATTCTTGGCCAAGGTAGGCCTGTTAGCCAAATACAACTGGCTACAGCCCGGTGCTGTCTCCTTCCAATCAAATATGGAATGCGTTAACTTTCTTGGCCAGGGTAGGCCGGTTAGCCAAATACAACTGACTACAGCCCGGGTGGCTGTCTCCTTCCTATCAAATATGGAATGCGTCAACCTTCTTGGGCAGGGAGGCCGGTTAGCCAAATACAAATGGATACAGCCCGGGTGCCTGTCTCCTTCCAATAAAATATGGAATGCGTTAACCTTCTTGGCCAGGGTAGGCCTATTAGCCAAATACAAATGCCTACAGCCCGGGTGGCTGTCTCTTTCCATCAAATATGGAATGCGTTAGGCCTGTTAGCCAAACAACTTGGCTTGTCTCCTTCCTATCAAATATGGAATGCGTAACCCTTGGCAGGGTAGGCCTGTTAATGCAAATACAACTGGCTACAGCCCGGTGTGGCTGTCTCCTTCCTATCAAATATGGAATGCGTTAACCTTCTTGGCCAGGGTAGGCCTGTTAGCCAAATACAACTGGCTACAGCCCGGGTGGCTGTCTCCTTCCTATCAAATATGGAATGCGTTAACCTTCTTGGCCAGGGTAGGCCTGTTAGCCAAATACAACTGACTACAGCCCGGGTGGCTGTCTCCTTCCTATCAAATATGGAATGCGTTAACCTTCTTGGCCAGGGGGAAGGCCGGTTAGCCAAATACAACTGGCTACAGCCGGGTGGCTGTCTCCTTCCTATCAAATATGGAATGCGTTAACCTTCTTGGCCAGGGGTAGGCCTGTTAGCAAATACAACTGGCTTCAGCCCGGTGGATGTCTCCTTCCTATCAAATATGAAATGCGTTAACCTTCTTCGCCAAGGTAGGCCCGGTTAGCCAAATACAATTGACTACAGACCGGGTGGCTGTCTCCTTCCTGTCAAATATGGAATGCGTCAATCTTCTTGGCCAGGGTAGGCCTGTTAGACAAATACAACTGGCTACCGCCCGGGTGACTGTCTCCTTCCTATCAAATATGGAATGCGTCAACCTTCTTGGCCAAGGTAGGGCCGGTTAGCCAAATACCACTGGCTACAGCCCGGGTCCTGTCTCCTTTCTATCAAATATGAAATGCGTTAACGTTCTTCGGCAGGGTATGGCCGGTTAGCCAATACAACTGGCTACAGCCCGGGTCCTGTCACCTTTCTATCAAATATGAAATGCGTTAACGTTCTTCGGCAGGGTATGTCGGTTAGCCAATACCACTGACTATAGCCCGGGTGGCTGGGTCCTGCCTATCAAATATGGAATGCGTCAACCTTCTTGGGCATGGAAGGCCGGATAGCCAAATACAACTGACTAGAGACCGGGTGACTGTCTCCTTCCTATCAAATATGGAATGCGTCAACTTTCTTGGCCAGGGTAGGCCGGTTAGCCAAAAACAACTGGCTACAGCCCGGGTGTCTGTCTCCTTCCATCAAATATGGAATGCGTTAACCTTCTTGGCCAGGGTAGGCCTGTTAGCCAAATACAACTGCCTACAGCCCGGGTGGCTGTCTCCTTCCTATCAAATATGGAATGCGTCAACCTTCTTGGCCAGGGTAGGCCGGTTAGCCAAATACAACTGGCTACAGCCCGGGTGGCTGTCTCCTTCCTATCAAATATGGAATGCGTTAACCTTCTTGGCCAGGGTAGGCCGGTTAGCCAAATACAACTGGCTACAGCCCGGGTGGCTGTCTCCTTCCTATCAAATATGGAATGCATCAAACTTCTTCTCCAGGGTAGGCCGGATAGCCAAATACAACTGGCTACAGCCCGGGTGGCTGTCTCCTTCCTATCAAATATGGAATGCGTCAACCTTCTTGGGCAGGGAAGGCCGGTTAGCCAAATACAAATGGATACAGCCCGGGTGCCTGTCTCCTTCCAATAAAATATGGAATGCGTTAACCTTCTTGGCCAGGGTAGGCCTATTAGCCAAATACAACTGCCTACAGCCCGGGTGGCTGTCTCCTTCCTATCAAATATGGAATGCGTTAACTTCTTGGCCAGGGTAGGCCGGATAGCCAAATACAACTGGCTACAGCCCGGGTGGCTGTCTCCTTCCTATCAAATATGGAATGCGTTAACCTTCTTGGCCAGGGTAGGCCGGATAGCCAAATACAACTGGCTACAGCCCGGGTGACTGTCTCCTTCCTTTCAAATATGGAATGCGTTAACCTTCTTGGGCAGGGGCCGGTTAGGGTGCCAAATGGCTACAGCCAAATACAACTGGCTACAGCCCGGGTGGCTGTCTCCTTCCTATCAAATATGGAATGCGTCAACCTTCTTGGCCAGGGTAGGCCGGTTAGCCAAATACCACTGACTACAGCCCGGGTGCCTGTCCCTTTCCGATCAAATATGAAATGCGTTAACTTTCTTGGGCAGGGTATGCCGGTTAGCCAAATACAACTGGCTACAGCCCGGGTCCTGTCACTTTTCTATCAAATATGAAATGCGTTAACGTTCTTGGGCAGGGGCAGGCCGGTTAGCCAAATACAGCTGGCAACAGCCCGGGTGACTGTCTGCTTCTGCTATCAAATATGGAATGCGTCAACCTTCTTGGCCCATTTAGGCCGGTTAGCCAAATACAACTGGCTAACAGCCCGGGTGCTGTCACCTTCCTATCAAATATGGAATGCGTTAACCTTCTTGGGCAGGGTAGGCCGGTTAGCCAAATAAAACTGGCTACAGCCGGGGTGGCTGTCTCCTTCCTATCAAATATGGAATGCATCAAACTTCTTCATCAGGGTAGGCCGGATAGCCAAAAACGACTGGCTACAGCCGGGGTGTCTGTCTCCTTCCTATCAAATATGGAATGCGTAAACCTTCTTTCCCAAGGGGCCTGTTAGCCAAATACAACTGGCTACAGCCCGGGTGACTGTCTCCTTCCTATCAAATATGGAATGCGTCAATCTTCTTGGCCAAGGTAGGCCGTTAGCCAAATACCACTGGCTACAGCCCGGGTGCCTGTCTCCTTCCTATCAAATATGGAATGCGTCAACCTTCTTGGCCAGGGTAGGCCTGTTAGCCAAATACAACTGGCTACAGCCCGGGTGGCTGTCTCCTTCCTATCAAATATGGAATGCGTCAACCTTCTTGGCCAGGGTAGGCCGGTTAGCCAAATACAACTGGCTACAGCCCGGGTGGCTGTCTCCTTCCTATCAAATATGGAATGCGTCAACCTTCTTGGCCAGGGTAGGCCGGTTAGCCAAATACAACTGGCTACAGCCCGGGTGGCTGTCTCCTTCCTATCAAATATGGAATGCGTTAACCTTCTTGGGCAGGGTAGGCCGGTTAGCCAAATACAACTGGCTACAGCCCGGGTGGCTGTCTCCTTCCTATCAAATATGGAATGCGTTAACCTTCTTGGCCAGGGTAGGCCGGTTAGCCAAATACAACTGGCTACAGCCCGGGTGGCTGTCTCCTTCCTATCAAATATGGAATGCGTCAACCTTCTTGGCCAGGGTAGGCCGGATAGCCAAATACAACTGGCTACAGCCCGGGTGGCTGTCTCCTTCCTATCAAATATGGAATGCGTCAACCTTCTTGGCCAGGGTAGGCCGGTTAGCCAAATACAACTGGCTACAGCCCGGGTGGCTGTCTCCTTCCTATCAAATATGGAATGCGTCAACCTTCTTGGCCAGGGTAGGCCTGTTAGCCAAATACAACTGGCTACAGCCCGGGTGGCTGTCTCCTTCCTATCAAATATGGAATGCGTCAACCTTCTTGGCCAGGGTAGGCCTGTTAGCCAAATACAACTGGCTACAGCCCGGGTGGCTGTCTCCTTCCTATCAAATATGGAATGCGTCAACCTTCTTGGCCAGGGTAGGCCGGTTAGCCAAATACAACTGGCTACAGCCCGGGTGGCTGTCTCCTTCCTATCAAATATGGAATGCGTCAACCTTCTTGGCCAGGGTAGGCCGGTTAGCCAAATACAACTGGCTACAGCCCGGGTGGCTGTCTCCTTCCTATCAAATATGGAATGCGTCAACCTTCTTGGCCAGGGTAGGCCGGTTAGCCAAATACAACTGGCTACAGCCCGGGTGGCTGTCTCCTTCCTATCAAATATGGAATGCGTCAACCTTCTTGGCCAGGGTAGGCCGGTTAGCCAAATACAACTGGCTACAGCCCGGGTGGCTGTCTCCTTCCTATCAAATATGGAATGCGTCAACCTTCTTGGCCAGGGTAGGCCGGCCGGTTAGCCAAATACAACTGGCTACAGCCGGGGTGGCTGTCTCCTTCCTATCAAATATGGAATGCGTCAACCTTCTTGGCCAGGGTAGGCCTGTTAGCCAAATACAACTGGCTACAGCCCGGGGTGGCTGTCTCCTTCCTATCAAATATGGAATGCGTCAACCTTCTTGGCCAGGGTAGGCCGGATAGCCAAATACAACTGGCTACAGCCCGGGTGGCTGTCTCCTTCCTATCAAATATGGAATGCGTCAACCTTCTTGGCCAGGGTAGGCCGGTTAGCCAAATACAACTGGCTACAGCCCGGGTGCCTGTCTCCTTCCTATCAAATATGGAATGCGTCAACCTTCTTGGCCAGGGTAGGCCGGTTAGCCAAATACAACTGGCTACAGCCCGGGTGGCTGTCTCCTTCCTATCAAATATGGAATGCGTCAACCTTCTTGGCCAGGGTAGGCCGGTTAGCCAAATACAACTGGCTACAGCCCGGGTGGCTGTCTCCTTCCTATCAAATATGGAATGCGTTAACCTTCTTGGCCAGGGTAGGCCGGTTAGCCAAATACAACTGGCTACAGCCCGGGTGGCTGTCTCCTTCCTATCAAATATGGAATGCGTCAACCTTCTTGGCCAGGGTAGGCCGGATAGCCAAATACAACTGGCTACAGCCCGGGTGGCTGTCTCCTTCCTATCAAAATATGGAATGCGTTAACCTTCTTGGCCAGGGTAGGCCGGTTAGCCAAATACAACTGGCTACAGCCCGGGTGGCTGTCTCCTTCCTATCAAATATGGAATGCGTCAACCTTCTTGGCCAGGGTAGGCCTGTTAGCCAAATACAACTGGCTACAGCCCGGGTGGCTGTCTCCTTCCTATCAAATATGGAATGCGTCAACCTTCTTGGCCAGGGTAGGCCGGTTAGCCAAATACAACTGGCTACAGCCCGGGTGGCTGTCTCCTTCCTATCAAATATGGAATGCGTCAACCTTCTTGGCCAGGGTAGGCCGGTTAGCCAAATACAACTGGCTACAGCCCGGGTGGCTGTCTCCTTCCTATCAAATATGGAATGCGTCAACCTTCTTGGCCAGGGTAGGCCGGTTAGCCAAATACAACTGGCTACAGCCCGGGTGGCTGTCTCCTTCCTTCCTATCAAATATGGAATGCGTCAACTTCTTGGCAGGGTAGGCCGGATAGCCAAATACAACTGGCTACAGCCCGGGTGGCTGTCTCCTTCCTATCAAATATATGGAATGCGTTAACCTTCTTGGCCAGGGTAGGCCTGTTAGCCAAATACAACTGGCTACAGCCCGGGTGGCTGTCTCCTTCCTATCAAATATGGAATGCGTCAACCTTCTTGGCCAGGGTAGGCCGGTTAGCCAAAAACTGGCAACTGGCTACAGCCCGGGTGGCTGTCTCCTTCCTATCAAATATGGAATGCGTCAACCTTCTTGGCAGGGTAGGCCGGTTAGCCAAATACAACTGGCTACAGCCCGGGTGGCTGTCTCCTTCCTATCAAATATGGAATGCGTCAACCTTCTTGGCCAGGGTAGGCCGGTTAGCCAAATACAACTGGCTACAGCCCGGGTGGCTGTCTCCTTCCTATCAAATATGGAATGCGTCAACCTTCTTGGCCAGGGTAGGCCGGTTAGCCAAATACAACTGGCTACAGCCCGGGTGGCTGTCTCCTTCCTATCAAATATGGAATGCGTTAACCTTCTTGGGCAGGGTAGGCCTGTTAGCCAAATACAACTGGCTACAGCCCGGGTGGCTGTCTCCTTCCTATCAAATATGGAATGCGTCAACCTTCTTGGCCAGGGTAGGCCGGATTAGCCAAATACCACTGGCTACAGCCCGGGTGGCTGTCTCCTTCCTATCAAATATGGAATGCGTCAACCTTCTTGGCCAGGGTAGGCCGGTTAGCCAAATACAACTGGCTACAGCCCGGGTGGCTGTCTCCTTCCTATCAAATATGGAATGCGTTAACCTTCTTGGCCAGGGTAGGCCTGGTTAGCCAAATACAACTGGCTACAGCCCGGGTGGCTGTCTCCTTCCTAAAATATGGAATGCGTCAACCTTCTTGGCCAGGGTAGGCCGGTTAGCCAAATACAACTGGCTACAGCCCGGGTGGCTGTCTCCTTCCTATCAAATATGGAATGCGTTAACCTTCTTGGCCAGGGTAGGCCTGTTAGCCAAATACAACTGGCTACAGCCCGGGTGGCTGTCTCCTTCCTATCAAATATGGAATGCGTTAACCTTCTTGGCCAGGGTAGGCCGGTTAGCCAAATACAACTGGCTACAGCCCGGGTGGCTGTCTCCTTCCTATCAAATATGGAATGCGTCAACCTTCTTGGCCAGGGTAGGCCGGTTAGCCAAATACAACTGGCTACAGCCCGGGTGGCTGTCTCCTTCCTATCAAATATGGAATGCGTTAACCTTCTTGGCCAGGGTAGGCCTGTTAGCCAAATACAACTGGCTACAGCCCGGGTGGCTGTCTCCTTCCTATCAAATATGGAATGCGTTAACCTTCTTGGCCAGGGTAGGCCGGTTAGCCAAATACAACTGGCTACAGCCCGGGTGGCTGTCTCCTTCCTATCAAATATGGAATGCGTTAACCTTCTTCGCCAGGGTAGGCCTGTTAGCCAAATACAACTGGCAAGCCCGGGTGGCTGTCTCCTTCCTATCAAATATGGAATGGGTTAACATTCTTGGCCAAGGTAGGCCTGTTAGCCAAATACAACTGACTACAGCCCGGGTGGCTGTCTCCTTTCCCTATCAAATATGGAATGCGTCAACCTTCTTGGGCAGGGTAGGCCGGTTAGCCAAATACAACTGACTACAGCCGGGTGGCTGTCTCCTTCCTATCAAATATGGAATGCGTTAACCTTCTTGGCCAGGGTAGGCCTGTTAGCCAAATACAACTGGCTACAGCCCGGGTGGCTGTCTCCTTCCTATCAAATATGGAATGCGTCAACCTTCTTGGCCAAGGTAGGCCGGTTAGCCAAATACAACTGGCTACAGCCCGGGTGGCTGTCTCCTTCCTATCAAATATGGAATGCGTCAACCTTCTTGGCCAGGGTAGGCCTGTTAGCCAAATACAACTGGCTACAGCCCGGGTGACTGTCTCCTTCCTATCAAATATGGAATGCGTTAACCTTCTTCGGCCAGGGTAGGCCGGTTAGCCAAATACAACTGGCTACAGCCCGGGTGGCTGTCTCCTTCCTATCAAATATGGAATGCGTCAACCTTCTTGGCAGGGTAGGCCTGTTAGCCAAATACAACTGGCTACTGCAGCCCGGGTGGCTGTCTCCTTCCTATCAAATATGGAATGCGTCAACCTTCTTGGCCAGGGTAGGCCGGATAGCCAAATACAACTGGCTACAGCCCGGGTGGCTGTCTCCTTCCTATCAAATATGGAATGCGTCAACCTTCTTGGCCAGGGTAGGCCGGTTAGCCAAATACAACTGGCTACAGCCCGGGTGGCTGTCTCCTTCCTATCAAATATGGAATGCGTCAACCTTCTTGGCCAGGGTAGGCCGGTTAGCCAAATACAACTGGCTACAGCCCGGGTGGCTGTCTCCTTCCTATCAAATATGGAATGCGTCAACCTTCTTGGCCAGGGTAGGCCGGTTAGCCAAATACAACTGGCTACAGCCCGGGTGGCTGTCTCCTTCCTATCAAATATGGAATGCGTCAACCTTCTTGGCCAGGGTAGGCCGGTTAGCCAAATACCACTGGCTACAGCCCGGGTGGCTGTCTCCTTCCTATCAAATATGGAATGCGTTAACCTTCTTGGCCAGGGTAGGCCGTTAGCCAAATACAACTGGCTACAGCCCGGGTGGCTGTCTCCTTCCTATCAAATATGGAATGCGTTAACCTTCTTGGCCAGGGTAGGCCTGTTAGCCAAATACAAAAACAACTGGCTACAGCCCGGGTGGCTGTCTCCTTCCTATCAAATATGGAATGCGTCAACCTTCTTGGCCAGGGTAGGCCGGTTAGCCAAATACAACTGGCTACAGCCCGGGTGGCTGTCTCCTTCCTATCAAATATGGAATGCGTTAACCTTCTTGGCCAGGGTAGGCCTGTTAGCCAAATACAACTGGCTACAGCCCGGGTGGCTGTCTCCTTCCTATCAAATATGGAATGCGTTAACCTTCTTGGCCAGGGTAGGCCGGTTAGCCAAATACCACTGGCTACAGCCCGGGTGGCTGTCTCCTTCCTATCAAATATGGAATGCGTCAACCTTCTTCTTGGCCAAATTGGATAACAGCCAAGGTAGGCCTGTTAGCCAAATACAACTGGCTACAGCCCGGGTGGCTGTCTCCTTCCTATCAAATATGGAATGCGTTAACCTTCTTGGCCAGGGTAGGCCTGTTAGCCAAATACAAATGGCTACAGCCCGGGTGGCTGTCTCCTTCCTATCAAATATGGAATGCGTTAACCTTCTTGGCCCTGTTAGCCAAATACAACTGGGAAGGCCGGTTAGCCAAATACAACTGGCTACAGCCGGGTGGCTGTCTCCTTCCTATCAAATATGGAATGCGTTAACCTTCTTGGCCAGGGTAGGCCTTTAGCCAAATACAACTGGCTACAGCCCGGGTGGCTGTCTCCTTCCTATCAAATATGGAATGCGTTAACCTTCTTGGCCAAGGTAGGCCGGTTAGCCAAATACAATTGACTACAGACCGGGTGGCTGTCTCCTTCCTGTCAAATATGAATGCGTCAATCTTCTTGGCCAGGGTAGGCCTGTTAGACAAATACAACTGGCTACCGCCCGGGAGACTGTCTCCTTCCTATCAAATATGGAATGCGTCAACCTTCTTGGCCAAGGTAGGGCGGTTAGCCAAATACCACTGGCTACAGCCCGGGTCCTGTCTCCTTTCTATAAATATGAAATGCGTTAACGTTCTTCGGCAGGGTATGTCGGTTAGCCCAATACAACTGGCTACAGCCCGGGTCCTGTCACCTTTCTATCAAATATGAAATGCGTTAACGTTCTTCGGCAGGGTATGTCGGTTAGCCATATACCACTGACTATAGCCCGGGTGGCTGGGTCCTGCCTATCAAATATGGAATGCGTCAACCTTCTTG
>BPLR01020655.1:0-40333 GCA_021605095.1 Caerostris extrusa | reverse complement strand
TCACCAGAATCTAAAAATTCTATGTTTCTAGTTTTGAGAGTTGATTTTATTTTAATTTCTTCCGAACTATTTATATATATGATAGAGCAAATGCAGTAAAATTTTTTATACTTTTTTATATAGAAATAGCATGGAAATCTTTGATTAGATTTCTAGTAATAGTTTTCATATTAGACTTGTTGTAAACAAATTTTTGAAAAAGAACCTCATCAGATTTATACAATAGGGAAGTCATAACTTTTGTATGGGAATAAATAATAAAAATAATAATCAATGTAGTCCTAAGTGTTCAACTGCAAGGCGATTCAAATGTAAAATTTTGTGTTTGAAGTTTTTAAAAATTGTTTATATTTAACAGAAAGGGCCTTTTGGGTGTGATAGATAAATTTGGATTTTTATATCTTTTCTCATAGAAAGCTTCTTAGCATTAATAACTTTTTATTGCATCTCTAGTAATAGTTTTCATATTAGGACTTCCAGTAAAACAAATTTTGAAAAAGAACTCAATTAGATTTTTACAATATATACTCATAATAACTTTTACATGTTAAATGTAGTATGCCAAAATAATAATTAATGTATTATATTCTATTATATGAATTGAATCAAAATTTAATGTTTCAAGTTTTTCAAAAAATTGGTCAATTAATTTTCGATCCTTTTTTATATGTGATAGATAAATGTAATACTTTTATACTTTTTTATAGAAGTAACATTAAAATCTTTTATTAGATTTCTAGTAATAGTTTTCAATGTAAACAATAGTAAACAAATTTTGAAAAATTACCTCACTAGACTTTCACAATAGGAACTCATAATAACTTTACGAAATAAATAATAAAAATTATAATACTAATGTATTCAATTAATTATATGAATCGAATCGAAAATTTGTTTCCAAGTTTTTAAAAAATTGTTTATTTAATAACGCTCGATTTTTTTATATGTAATAGACAAATGTAATATTTTTTTTTTATATTTTTATATAGAAATAATATTAAAATCTTTTTTTACTACATTTTCAAGTAATGGTTTTCATATTAAACTTCTTGTAAACAGTATTTTGAAAAAAAGAATCTCACTAAATTTTCACATTAGAAACTCATAATAACTTTTTGTATGCAATAAATAATAAAAAAATAATAATGTATGTACACTTATAATAATACAATGAAATGTATGTGTTTTTAATGATCCTTCTGGGTATAGAGAAGTATAAAAATATTGCATTTTTTTCTATCATGAACTCATTATGTTCAAAATTTGAAGCATATAGTATTAGATTCCAAATTGTATTTTTTCAGCAAAAATATCAACTAATTAAAAATTATTTTATACGATAAATTATCTTTCAAGATGTTAAATCACAAATAAATTGTTTATGCAATAAAAAATGAAAACAAATCATTGAAAATTTTAAGTAAAAAACATTAATTAAATCTTTTTAACTTGTGGTAATCAAACAATTTAAGCTACATTCATTAATTATTCAAGTACAGGGTATCTCTAAGCGTTTAAAACGTATCAGAAGGAAAATAAGTTAAATCTCTTTAAGCTTTTAAGTTTATAAATACATCAATCAAATAAAGAGAATAAACACAAAAACTAAATACATTATTTTATCATTAATTAAAAGTAGCAATTATTTTGAATAATTGTAACATTTGGAAAGTGAATAGTGAAATATTTCGAATAATTGAAATTTATAAAGGATATATTTTCGCTTCTTAATTAGTAATTTAAAAAAAGAAATAAAAATTTTTTAATTTCAGTATTTAATTATTAATTGCTTGAAAATTTAGATAGTTGGAAACTTTTCCTATAGTTTTTATAAGTCAACAGGATTATTTTGCTGGTAAATAGATTATTTACTTAAGAAGCATTCATTTAAGAAATCAACAGAACTTTAATTTGTTCTTTTGTATTCATGTTAATTAACTATCTAAGAAAGCTAATTTTATTATTTTCGCTATATATGCAGAAAATTTTAACTAAACAAAGTAAACCTTTTATAATTTTTTAATAATCAACGACAAAAGAATATTTTAATTATTTCCAAACTGGCTAAAAAGTAATGAACGAAAATAAAAAATTTAATAGAACAATTACTTGATATTGTATCAAAAACAAAACTATCAAAAAAAAGTATTTTATTAACAGAATATTTAATAAAATTATTTGTTATTCTAAATGTTACTAATATTGGCAACAAAAAATTCTTTTTAAAAAGATTCTTCAGGTAATAAAAGTATAAAATTTTCATTTGTCGCATTAATTTACGAGAAAAATTTCATATTCAGATATTATAAAATAAAATAAAAATTTCTTCATTTTATACAATATTCCCACACATTTATTTATATTTGAAGTAATTATTTTTCTTATTATTAAATTTTAGATTAATGAAAATATATTATTAAATAATATTTATTTGTGATATTTTTAATGTCAAATAATAAATGTTAATAATTACATAATTTAAATTTCAGGTCATTAAATTATTTTACTATATTTTATATACAAAAAATAAATATTTTATGTCTTAATTAAATTTTATGAAGCTATTTAAAATGTCAAATTTAAAAATAACATCACACAAGTAACTATTTAGATGGCCAGACTAAAATTAAATAATTATTTAACGTTATTTTTTAATTCTTTTTAATCTCTGTTATAATCTAATTTTTTTAAGAAAAACTTTATTTATACAAACATTTTCATGTAAAATTTTTCTGTCGTAAGTATTAATATTTTACAAAATTATTTATATATTTAATCATAATTTCTTTAAATTCATTTTTTTCTTTGCAATTGTAAAAAATGAATCTATTGGACAATATTTGTTTAAAAGTTTTTGCAGAATAATTGTAAATTTATACAACTTAAAAACAGTATTTGATATTTCTAATAACATATAATAATACTAGAAATGAAAGTGCATTAACTGTGGATAATGTAATAAATTTGTTTTACTAAAATCTTATAATAATTTTTCATTAAAATTATGTAATAAAACTCTTTACAAACAAATATTTTCGAAAAAGGTGGAAATATTTATTGTAGGATTACAGATTAGTATAATAAAGAACATTAAAACATATTGTTATATTTAATTATTTCATTTGCCTTGATATATTAGCTTAATAAGAAAATTTATATCTAAAGCAATGAAAACGATTGATAAGAACATTAAATAGCTCTTGACATTATATAATAATTTGAAACAATATACTACAACTTTTCTTTTGGTTATCGTTCCAAAGTTATCGTAAATTAATGTTGATATAAATTTTATTATCATTTCGTCAAATTTATAGGAAATAAAAATTCTTTAAGGAAAATTATCATGTTGCTATAGAAATAAATATCTAGATACTTCTTCTAAAAATAATCTACTAGACAAATACATATAATAATAAATATAGTAATACAATAAGGGATAACAACTTTTATACAATCATCTGAAATACTTTTTTTCTTATAAAAAATGACCCAAGCAAAATTTTTGCAAAAATTTAAAAATAACAGACATTTATAAATTTAAAGTATCATAAGCTAAATTTTTGTTATTGCCAATTTTAATAGGAATTTCAATTATAATTGCAACGTTATTTTTTCCTTTTTAAGCATAAATTTAAAATATTTCTTCTATTTAATATATTTATTTTATAATTGAAATACTTTATCTTAAAATTATACTTTGGGATCATGTTCATTACATTACATTCGCTTGAAAAAAACAATATTTTATTAATAATGCAAAAATATTTTTACATTATTTACACTTTTTTACACTTACTTGTTAACGTCGACTTTTTTAGAAACTTGTTATCTTACTCTTTTTATTTTAAAACCTAATTGTTTGAAAGATACTGAATTTTATCGTTAGATTAGATTTTTGAATTTTATCGTTAATTTCGTATTTTAATTTATTCTAATTTAATTATTAATCAGAACTATTAAATTTTAATTGGATATATAATTATATTATTTCTTGTTCATGTATAATAAACAATTAAAAATTTTAAAAAATCAAGTTTTTGAACATATTGGTTTTATTATATTATTATAAAACAATTATTAAATCAGGTAAAAGAAAGCTCAGACAAATGTCCCAATTTTTAATCATTTTGAAAATATATTATTTATTATATTTTAGTTAATGATATTAAAAAATTAAAAATTCTATTATTTATATTCTGGTCGAAAATAAATTATTTATTATAAATTTTTTAATTATATTCCAGTATCCTATTATTTATATTCTGGTGGAAAATATATTATAGATTTAACAGTATTAAAAGTATAGACATATATAAACAAAATTCAAAACTAATACATTCTAAAAGTTTAACAGTGTATAGACATTAAAATCAGAAATATTTTAAGATCTTTCTATCAAAAAACATATAAATAATCAAAAAAAATTACTCACTAAATGCGGGTGCGAAGATATTCAAGTACAGGCAGTCTTTCACTTTGGTTAACCAGAAGAGGCAAAAGTCTCTGAAGATATCGAAGTCTACCCAGAGGCATTCTCTTCAGAGCCTCTGTCTCATTTTTGATATTGGGCCATTTCTGGGACACACCGAACCGTAACTGTCAGCCAAACGAACACCTTTCCAGTGAGGGGAAGTCACTGGGGGCATGAACTGAGAGCACCGGTTGGAGCACCTGCATAGGGAACTCCCAGGAACACTTCTACAGGTTGCAGTTCCGGTTAGACAAAGTGCTGATGAATCCACGAAGTGTTCCATACCTGGTGACAACTCTGGTACTCAAATGGCGGGAATCCAGTTCCATTTGGTTTATAGAATCCACACATTTGCCCATGAGTGGTAAAATTATTAATATCATTATAAATGTATTTTTAACGAAAATGTTTTTGATGTTCAAAAGCAGTTCTTGGAGGTATCCATTTCAGAACCAGTTTGGTACTAAAAGTGAATAATTTGGCCCACACACTTTTTACTTTTCACGAGTTCCAAAGATTATTTTCCAAAATGTAGAAAGGATGTCTTTAGTCCACGAATTTAAATTTTATCAAAATTGGAAGAAAATGTTGAAGATGACGAAAAATTATCGGTATAAAGGTAATATTTTTAATTTTTTAAAAATCACTTGATGTTTACGTATATATAAGAACTACTTGTAATTTTTATGGATTTTATGTTAAAAATTTGGGATTAGTTAATCTTTATTATCATAAAATTTGCAAAAGTTCTTTAGATGCCAATCAAATAAAATCTTGATTATATTTATTTCCATTTATCAGCTCAGACGAATTTCATAAATTATTCAAATTTCATACAAATTATTTAAAAATGTATAAACTTTTTCAGTTATTATATTTCTTTAATTACGTAATCTTACTTTAATTTGCACAATCAAAACATTTGAAACATTTAAAAACAATTATTCATCTTTGATATCTCCATTAAAAAATTTGCATAGTTTAACAGCTTTTGAGTTCATTATTGTTAATTATGTTTATTTAACCTAAACCTAATTACAAAATAATATTCAAACGGTTATCACTACCTACTTACAAGTAAAACATTTTTAAATGTTTATCTCTTTTTCACAAATATTATCTTGTATACTGCACATTATCTAAGCGATTAAAAATAATTTACAGAACTTTTCAAACTTCTTATCACTTTTATCTAACCTGATATAATTTATTGACTATTTCTCAGCTGGCAGTATATCAGTCCTTCATTGAATCACTGTGACATAACTCATCTGGGTAGCAGAGGCAACAAAATTTTCCATCCTCGCGAATCAGACACCGCGCGTGGCAACTGAAAAACTTCTCCCTTTACCTGGAGCCGAAAATGATCCTCAGAGAGAGAAGGAGAGATGCTGCTGCTCTTGCGCCTCCCAACTTCAGAGTCTCCGCTTTTCCAAAGAGTGCGTGAGGTTTGGATGGTCGAAAGAGATCCTGCAACGCTTGCGCACTGGAACTGTCCGTTACTCAGTCCAGGAGAGACCGGATTAGCGGAGAAGCGGCTCGTTTAAGTCCGGTCTTTAATAAGCCGCCGGTCCCGACTTCATATCCCGTGAAATATGCTTGACACGCTCGCGTTCCGAAGTATAAATTCATTATGCTAATCTAGAGAGCTAGGTTCGCAAAGTGGTCATCGTAAGAGACTCCTTCTCAATATTTCAGTTCGCTTCCGTCTTGATGGTGTAAATGATGTCGGCAGGCATACTTTTAAACCTGCTTAGTAAATGGAAAATGTTCTGGGCCAAGATTGTATGCCGGGGGTTTCTTACTGCAATTTATTTGGTTACTGCTCCTGAAACTCCGTTAAGGTGGCGGCCCCAAATATTTAAGTGTGCAGAGTTAGAGGGTGGGGAGGGGTTGTGTCATCTTAATTGCTAGATTTGTTTGGAGGAGTGAATTTAGAATACTGTGGTGTTTTATTCAGTAATTTGGGTTATCTAGTACTGGTGTCTTGTTTGTTTAATCATGTCATTTCTAATTTTAGGGTGACGAGTAAACATTTTTATCAATATATGAAATGAGAATAATTTGTAATATCTTAATAATCAAAAGAAAGAACATTATTTAAAGTGACAAAAGAAAAAAAAAAAAAAAACTAAAATTTGCTTAAATTGCAATCTATCATTACAATCACTTTTGTAAAAAATAAAATCATAATAATATGAATGTAATAATTTTGGTAAAAATAAAATCATAATGTAATCATTTTTGTAAAAATAAAATCCTAATATAATCATAAATATAATAGTCTTGTAAAATGAAAATCCTGATATCGTAAATGTAATCATTTTTTGCAAAAATAAAATCGTAATAAATGTAATCATTTTTTGTAAAAAATAAAATCCTAATATCATAAATGTAATAAATTTTGTAAAAAATAAAATCATAATGTAATCATTTTTAATAATTATCCAAATTAAATAACAACTAAATGTAACTACATTTAAAAATAATAAAGAGAAGGAAACTTTTTTTTTAATCACCTTTTTAACTATAAAAAACTTTAAAGTATAACAAATAATTATTAAATGAACTAAGTAGTAAAATTATTTAGGAAACTCGCGCTATTTGTTACAGGTTTTGAGTTCGAGTCCCAACGGGCAAT
This sequence comes from Caerostris extrusa, assembly GCA_021605095.1. Taxonomy (NCBI): domain Eukaryota; kingdom Metazoa; phylum Arthropoda; class Arachnida; order Araneae; family Araneidae; genus Caerostris; species Caerostris extrusa. The sequence goes on along the minus strand of BPLR01020655.1, from coordinate 33,218 downwards.
AGATGTTTTTAGTAGCTTGAATTCACTTTAAACCGTAGGTGTCAGTCTTATACGACTATAGAGCTTTGGGCGTAGGGCTGGCAATCCTACCCCGTAAAAAGAAAAACATCTCCTGTCTCAAAATCTCCCACCATGACGCTGTTGCGTGACGCCAATGAAGTTGTAAAATCAATAATTAAATTGCTATTAGTAAAAAAATTGATTAAAAATTAAAATTATTAGTATGGCGGTTTTTATTTTTGCAGTATATAAATATAAATTCAATTATGCGGGAATATTATTTACATGAATTGAGTAATCTCCATGGCTTTTGTAAGTAAATCATTTGAATAGTATAATTACAGCTTATTCAAATCTTTGAATGAATAGTGATTAAATGATCTCAGACGCTTTTCTCCATAATAATTTTTTCTATAACTTTTAAAAAAGAATTTTCAAAAACCAATTATAAACTGTAATTGCCAGTTGCAAAGTATTGACTAAGTTACATTTTATTGAAGTAATTCTTTATTAAAAAAGATTTTCGGAGCGCTCTGTAATTAAATTAACACAGCATATTTATTGTCTTCTAAATTAAAATTCTTTTGAAATTATATCTTCATTTCCATCATTTCTATTTGCGGACATAAAGTGATTATTCAATTAAAAGGCGAATAATCTTAATTTGTTAAAATAATTGTCGTGTAAAAATAAAGAAATATGAAATATTTTCAAGTACTACTCATCTAATCAGATAGATAAACTGGTTTTTAGTCCTTTTTTTTTTATATTAATAAAACTATACGTTTTATTATTATGTGTATTAATTATTATATTTATTAAGTATTACATTTTATTTCTTTATAGAAACAATGAAAGTAAACTCTACTGGAAAGCTATTACTTTCTTTCTCTCCTAATTAAAAGACGAATAATCTTAATTTGTCAAAAAAATACTATGTAAAATAAAGAAATATAAAATATTTTCAAGAATAATGGTTTAATGATTTTTATTTTATACTAAATTTCATTAATTATTCTATTAATAAAACATATATTGTATTAAATTTTACTTCTTCATATAGAAACAAGGAAAGTAAACTCTACTGGAAAGCCGTTACTTTCTTTCTCTTCTTTTTTTATCACTTACTTTTTATTTCTTATCGTGGGTTTTTTGTTTGGTTTTTTAAACTTAAACCCTAGATTTTTATGGACTTGAACAGAATTCATTTAACAGACACAATCCAGTTAATGTATAAAACATGTCGTAAAACTTGAGAGATTTTTACTTCATCGAAAGGAAAGTTTCAAATCAATGTCTTTGCTTTTTAATATATTATTACTCGAAATATTTTTGAAGTATACTATATATAATAAAATTATTAAAATATTTATTTTGTAATTATTGATGCATTTAGTTACTTACTGTTCGCCTTACTTTAACATTTTTATCAAATAATTTAATGATAAATCCAACACAAGTTATTTACTATACTGAAAAAAATATTACTTATTTATGCATATAAATGGCATTCCATAATTAATACATTTACAAAAAATGATTTATAGAAACAATTAATTTTTCATTTGCATAAAAAGGTACTTATAATATAAATATATATTGATAGATAGAGGAGAGTGTGTGCTGCTGCTGCTGCTGTTGTTGTTAATCTTTAGTTAATCTTTTAGAAACATTACAGTCCGGTTTTAGTTTGTAACTTTCACATTTTCTCACGTTCACATTTTTCAATGCAGAGATGCAACTAACATATCTGACAACATATCTGCAACTAATCTATCTATATCTGACAATTATATAATCCGACAGACATGAGTTTTAAATCATAGAAAGCAGAGTTGGCTTTATATACATTATGTAATATTTTTTTTATGAATTTTAAGTAAATGCCCCGTGACAAATGTATCTTGCAAAAATGCTAATAAAAAGCCACATTAAATTTCAAACTTATAATTAATGAGTATTTTTTTAATTAATTGTTTAATATGTAAATACTGCTTATTAAACTTAAAATATAATATTTATAAGATTGGATTATAAATATAATATTTTAAAAATATCCAGCTAAAATGATAAAATATAAAATATGATAGAATATTTTATATTCTATATTTTATATAATAGGATAAGATAGATAAAATAATTCAGATAAAATATCCAACTTAAATCTTCCAGCCTAAAATTATTATATTGTCAAACGTTAACATTTCTAAACGATTTAAAAGCTTTCAACCTAATTAAAACCTATGCAAGATACAACCTATTCAAACACTTCAAAATTTTTAAATATTTCCAAAACTGTTATAATAAATTGAAATCAAAGAAAAAATAAACCTTTTATGTCGTTAAATGTTTAAAATACTTCAGATGATCCTAAATACATTCAAATGTAGATTTCTTTAAATTTCTGTAAAGAGATTTATCAAAAAAAAAGGAAAGAAATGCTTTCGTAAATTTAAATTTCCCCCTGACAGGCAACGTAAAAATCCATTATAATTACATTATTCAAAAATAATGTTTTACAAAGATCACTGAGCTTTATAATTATCCATTGCTCGACAAACTAATTTTAAAAAGCTAGCAACTGAATGTAATTACATGAAAAATGCATGTTATCTTGATTCTCCATCATCATAAGAATTGATAATATTTTTCATATTCACTTATTATGCTAGAATTTTACGAATACATATTATTATGCAATGAAGTACTCGATTGATTTCTTTAAACTCTGCTTAAATTTGTTTTCAAGAAAAATGCGTTTAAAATATAATTGTATCACAATTCTAGCTCTTAAATAATAAACGCAAGCAAAAGTGAAATTTAGAGATACACCTATCAATTGTCAGCATAATCACGTGGAATGAATCTAATTGCTGATCTGCTCGCTAGGGAAGGTTGCGAACTTCCTAAAAATAATTACAAAAATTAAAAATTACTTCCAAATTAAATAATCACAACTTCCTATCTGCTAGCTTCAGAGGTTCGTTCATCCCATGACTTTAGCCAGAGTGAATACCGCTTGGAGGTCGCCACCAATTCATGCATGGTACGTCGCTAAATATCCTGGTATGTCCTTGCAGTGCTCCTGTCCTAGATCTGCTCAAACGGCTTTAGCTAGACTAAGGACTGGCCACACTAAGAGTTTGACCTTCAACGGAGACGAGAAGACATTTGTCCTTTGTCATTGTTCGGCCGTCGCGTCTCCCTCTCATCTCATCGATTGTATTAGTGCCTCTGTGAGGCAACTGTTGAATGAAGGGAGGACCGTTTACGATCTATTGATGCAGCATAATCTACTGGACTTGGTTTAGGACTCTAAATCAAGGGGATAACAAACAACAACAACAACAACAACGAATCTCCAATTCTACTGCAAGAAATCAAAGACTCAACCATCTCAGATTATCTGATATGGGAGCCCTCTGTATTCTAGTTGATTGATTCAAGGCATTTCTCCTGTTTTATTCCTGCTAATAATTGCATGCATTTTCTAGTAATTCGCGAAAGATTTATACTCTGATGACAGAAAACTTATCGAGGATTTCTCTCTGTATTAATAATATTTTTAATCATTCGTTTAAATAGTATGAATTTGATGCATATTTGCAAAATGAAACCTTTTATCACACAAAACCAAATAAGAATAAATAATTAAAAAATACTTTTCCTAAAAGTAAACTAATATTTAAATAATGACAACAAAATATTTCTCACACAAAAATCATATGATAAATAATTAAAAACTACCATTAGCTAAAAATAAATAAAATGAAATATTTAAATACGTTAAAGCATAACTTTTTTTACCCATGGAAAATCTGTCTATATACTTCGCAACAGAAATAGTATGAATACAATATTCATTAAAAAGATTTCTTTAAAAGTATATCTATTTATCTATTGCTAATTTTTCTATTGCTTTAACGTATTAAATCTATTGCTTAATTTTTCTATTGCTTTAACGTATTATATCTTTTTAATTTTGCTTCCCAAAGTTAAAATTCTCGATTAATAAATTGAATATTGAGTATGTTTTAGTTATTTAGCGTTGAAGTCAATAAAAGTGCTTTGTTGAAAGTCCACTCGAATACTAGAGAAAAATTGCAAACACTAAAAGAAAAATTTATACGTATTGTAGATTAAAAAAAATACCATAAGGTTTTTAACAACCCATAAAAATTAGATGACTAAGTGTGATTTTCATTAAATTAGATATATTGTCAACTGATAAATTTATTGAATTTTTCTTTTTGATATATATTGTATAGCATAATGATAAAGCATACAGCTAGCATGCACTAGGAAGCAAGTACAAAACCTCTGGAGACGTGTGTTGATATCATTATTTTCAAAACAAGCACACTTGATAACTAATGTATATTGTTTATAAGCATATATATGTATATCTTGTTTACAAGCATCCCTCATTGACAATGAGACTGTCTCGTTGTGGAATTTCTTGAAATGTTCTCCCCACTGTGAATTCGGTTCCAACTGCATTTTCCGGTTGGAATGTATTTGGTCCCAAAATACCTCAGGGTTTCGCATCATGTACTTTCTTTGATGTTCATAGCAGATAGAAGAACGAAGACTATGGATGTCTCCTGGGATCAAAACATCATACTTCAGAAATAATTTAGGATATGCGTATAATTCAAATGTCAAGGTAGCATGGTATGTAACATTTCAAAGAAAATTAACCAAAATTCTTGTTAAAATTTTTAAATAAGCAAATTCTGAGAATTTTCACGTACTAGATTTGCACAAGTGTAGATTATTCTTTTTAATTGCAATTAGTTCAATTTTGAAATTGTCTAAATTATCAGGGTATCTGAAGTTATTTTATTTTCAACAAAGTCGTCAGGCCCCACTTTAAGACCATCAGATGACACAATTACTTTTTGAAAAATATATTCATAATTGCATAGCCGATGTAATTTTAAAATAATTTTCAGATGCATTTATTATATATAAATCAATAAATTATCATATTACAATAAATATCAAATTTATGATATATAAATTTTGCATATCATTTTTTATGATTTTAAGAAAACTTTTTATAGATTTCAAGAATATTGCGCAATTTACAATGCGTCTATTTTGTTTTAGAAGGAGTAATTGCATGTCATAGAACAAGGTGAAATAGAAGTCTAAATTAGCAATGCTGCTAGAGATAATAGTGAACCACCATCACCAGTGAAGAACTATAATGCATACTTTATATATATCTTATACACATACAAATATACTTCTATTCAGTCTACCAAACATACTTCGACTAAATATACTGCTACACGTATAAATATTCATTATGTAAGTTGAAAAGTAATAAAACAGCATATTCATTCTTAAATTTATAGTTATGCATATATTATTACTAACTAATATATGCATAATTAAGCTACTATTGCACTTAATAAATTAGTAGAATAGATTTGATGAAATATTGCTATCACAGACTTGACTAAATGAGTTTCATATTTTTAAATTATGTAATTTTTTTTTTATGTATTTTAAATATTATATAACAACTTAAAATAATTTCTTCTCAAAATAAGAGAATTGAAAAGTACAATTACATTTACTTTAATAATTTTTTTTTTAAATTGCGCTCGCCACTATTTTTTATTTTTAAATAATTCACCACGGGAAACCCGAAATTTTCTTCTTTGAATTAATCATCACATTTAATACAGTATGTATCAGAAGGAATTATAAAAATGGTAATTAGAATATGAGACGCTGGATTTGTTTGTATATTTTGTTGAGTAAATATGATACAGACACTTTATATAGAAAAAGAACGTAATGCTTTTAACTTTTTTTCCTAAATAAATAAATAAATAGGTAGATATGAAAACAGTTAAGCAACAGTTATTTCACAGTTTAAAACAGTTATTTCTGTTCTTTTCTTTCTGACTGAAAGAGGCCTATTTTAATAATGGTGACAACACCTCTGTGAATCAATTTTATTCCCCAGTATCAAATTAACTTAGTATTAAAAACTTCCCCTCTCAAGTGTTCCCTTGGTATTAGTATCTCTTTTTGTATCTTTGAGTATATATTTTTGGTATTTGGGTATTAGCTTCTCCATCCTTTCAAGTCATAAATAGAGACTTTCCAACCTACGCTTTTAATATGCCCGAACCTGGCGTAGGCATTGGTATTCGAAACTGAATTACATCACCTTTAGAAACGGCGCAAACCAATAGCCTATTATTAGAATGACATGTAAAATTTTTCAATTAAAAAGTAAACAAATTTTTCCTTATTGATGGAATATAATTGTGTGTTAAAATAAAAAAAGATTTAATTTTGAAGGTTATGGATTTGTAAATATAGTAGATATATCATTTTTATATTAGTTTGTTTTACTTAAGATTTTTTTATTATTTTTATATTACTTAAAAACAATAAATGTTCTAATTTTTTATTATAGACATGTATAATGTTAGTTTTTGATATTCTACTTAAAAAATAATTAAACTATATACGTATCATAGTTGAATGTGATGTTGTCCTGGTTAGAAGTCCATGGCGTCTCCAAAAAGTGCAGCTATAAAAGTTTATGGGGTCTCTAATAAAGCGAATCTATAAATTTAGAGTATGAGTTATTATTCAAAACAGATTCATATCCTTGTGCAACACGAGAAACTTTCATTTCAAAAACTTTTATTTAAAATAAACACCGATTTTCGCATGATTTCATTTATGCGTGCTTTAAAACTGGCATGAAATATGTGTTGCTAAATATAACGATTGATCTATGTTACGTCACGTGGTTCTAGTTCATTTTGAATTGTCTGGGTTTCAAGACATAAACAGAATATTGTTTCATTATCCTCAAAATAGTGTCTAAGAATCACTTAGTTTTTATAAAAGTTAATTTAATTAATACTTAACATAGTGTCTGTTTATCAGAATTTGGTCATATTTGAATAAAATGTTCTATCAAACATTGAATTTGTGGGTATTGAATTTGATTGCTTGTACTATTTGAATAATTTAGAACCTTCATAAAGTTCTAAATTTATCACATTTTGAATACGAAATTGAATTTGATAGTTCTTGTTCAGACAATTGTTTCATAAATTTCTTGGATTGTTAAACATTGGCATACTTCCCATGTGTATTTTCCAGCAATTTATATTTACAGGTTATAAATTGAAATTCGTGAGTAGATTTCAAGGGGTATTAAAATTAAATCGAAAGTTACACGTATCCAGTTTTAGGGAGGGAAAGAAAGAAAATTTTTTACTTAGCACAAAAATCAATATGTCATGCATATGAAGGGATGATCACTTACGATAAGTATTATAAAGATTTACTTAGATAAATAACGGATAAGCGTATATCTATAAATAAAAAATATTTAATTTGTAATTAGTAAAAGTTTAGATGATCATTACTTTTTTATTATGTAAGAGCCTATTGTTTCAAAATAACAAAAAAATAAACAAAATATATCCTTCAAGAAAAAAATATAGGATATTCCAAAGAAAGAATTTGGGAAAAAAATAATGTATCAAAGTATCTCCTTCAAAAGATTCATAGTAACTTCCCAAATAAATAAAGTTACTGCATTTACGGTTGACGTGTGACAGCTGTCCGATTGCTTTCCGCCCGGTTTTCTTATTATTCAATGCCATGCAGGGCTGAATAACAAATAAGATATCCCAAACATTTGGCACTCTTACAAATGTAATGTTTTTTATACAAATGGCTTTGTATGATCATATTGGACCTTTCTCTTCGAAATGTGTGTATTATTGTTGTGCTGTCTTGTTCCGGGTCATATAAAATTGTCTTGAATAAGACAGTAAAAAATCAATTGTATAATTTTTTAAAAAAAAGCATTAATATAAAACATTGTTAGAGGATACTCATTTTTGTATTTTGCATATATTCAAGAAAGAAATAATTTTAATGTCCCCAATAATATAGTAGAAATTAACTGTATAATATTGATAATAAAAAGATATTGATATTATTAAAACACTATTTGAACTTACTTTATGTTTTGAATAAATTCAAATTTTTCACTAAATTCAACTCTTATTTTTTTTAATATAAATTCAAGTAAATGTCTTTCATGGCAAAACTATTTATTTTAAGCCATTGATAGGAAGAAAATTACATTCGTTTTGTCTAAAATAATTGTTATGTTATTACCTGTTATGTTTTTGCAAATATACAGTTTAAAAACTCAATCTCAGAGAATCAATTCTGCTATTGTTTTTAAAAAAAGAATTGTGTTAAACACTTATATTAGCAACCAAAAAATATTTTTCCTCCATTAAGATAAAAATAATTATGTACAATTACTTCAAATAACTTTCCACTTAATGTACTAATAAACTACTTAATGTACTGCAAACTTTTTCAGGTATTAACTTAAATGCTAACTTAAATTATTTAATAAAATCAGAATTATTCAAAAAATTTATCAAAAAAATTAGAAAAAAAATCAGAAAGATTGTGATTGTTAAATATCTTTTCATTAGAATTCGATAAATTTTGCAAAAGATCATTAATCAAAATCGCTTCACTAAAGTAATTCAAATCTTTTTTCTATTGCGTTAAATAGGCTTATTGGATTGAAATAAACAAAACAGAATTATATATTAGCACTCAATACCTGAATTCAATGGGCTAACAACTTCAATACCGAGTTTAATTAGTTTTGACAGTTACACGACATAATACAACGATGGTATGTATCCAAAATGATGATGCTTATTAATTCAATTAACAAAGCTCATTGTTATATCAAATCAGTTCGAGGAACCTTTAAAAGGTTGGAGTGAAAGAGATTAAGTTCTGCAATGCATCTGCCTATAACATGCTCAATAGGGATCAAGTTCGGTAACTTCCTCACCAAACCATACGAATGTCTTCTCACAAAGGTCATTCTAACCAAATAAATTGTGTGTATCCATTATGGATCATACTATGGAGGAACGGGTCCCCAATTGCACCAGTTTAAAACAGTTGAATCAAGAATATCATTTCTGAGCAGTAACGGTAACATTTCGGCAGTTATACACGTCAGTGGTGCCATCCGAGATATACCTGATCACCCACACACATATTGCTGTCAACAAATGTCTTAGATATGACTGAGATAATAGCTGGTTCCATGTTCTCGTTGTCCTATTGAGGTAATTTCAATTCCAGCTTAAGCGGTCTGTTCTGTGTATAAGGTTATCAATAGAACTCAAGTAACAAGTCTCTATGCATATGACTACCAAACAGTTTAACGTGATAAAGTGTAACATGCTGCAAATATGGAAACAAACTGATATGATCTTATTCTTCTCGGGCGTCATGCTTGAGACCTAGACAGTGATCATCCTGGGAGATTGCGAATCTTAGATGGAATGATTAACATTTCTGACTCGACTGATTAACAATGCTTTCGAATTTCTCTTGCCTTCTTCAAGATATCCTATTATCTTCCATCCATTTGCTATCTTTCAGATGATGTCGTCCGCATATTTCTTTTTACTTGTTGATTATTACAATGTTTTCTAAATTATAAAACACGCATACAGAATCCTCCCACAACAAGCTGGTTTTTTTACACTGAGCACGCTTTTTTAAAAGAACACTAATGTGCTAAATTTTACATTGAAACTTTTAGCCATGCACGTACCTATCACATATGTAACATGGATAATATTAATCCATTTGATAAAATATGTCCTCGATGAGATATATTTGTTCACAGTTTAGACAACTATGAACTGTTTAAATTTATAGAATATGTCATAGCATTTTTTTGAAAATGATTGTTTCTAATAAATATAGACACTTCTCAGTTTTTAGATTAAAAAAATGAATTTCATAAATTTCACTGAAAAGTTTTGAAATTTATCTAAATGTTTGCTCCAAACACAATTAGAAACAAATTATATATAAGAAATTATATATTCCAACATACAAATGAAAATCATATATGATGATCATTAAAATCACTTTCAAATGTGAGATATTACTTTATTATCAATTCAAATCATCTTCCCCCGCTTTAAAATTCTTGGAAGTACTTAACAAAACTCAGCAACTCCATCCACTTATTCATTAGACGCACTTTCAAACACCGACGAAATTTCATATCAGTAGAATTACTTCAAGAGGAGAAATAACGAAATAAGTTTCAGTATTAATCAGGCAAACAGAAAGTTGCAAAATTTAAATGCGTACACAATCGAAGTTCTCAAACGTTTTCGACTTCCTATTCATAAAAGAGAAACCACTTCACGAACTAAATTTGCTAAATGAAAATGACGAAATCGCGTTACGCAGCATAACAAAACGCTGCTTAACAAAGACACATTTCGCGTCGTCGTCTCGCGAAGTATCTCAGCTTTTCCCAAAGAGCCCGCCGCTCTCAATCCATTAGTCTTTATTTGAAGAACGCTGACTGGAATCCAGCAGTCGACTTAAAGGACGACGTTTTGGGAAAGCTTTGTGATAGTAATTATTTCAGTAATGATCCAGCAATGGATTGGCGAGTTTATTGCAAAATTCAAGATGACTCAAGAATATAGTGTGTTGATTTTTATATTTGTGAATCATAAATTTTAGAAGAAGTGTTTGTATTATTCCAAGAAATTCATTTGAATTCAAAGCAGAAATTTGTTTTAATAATCATAATTGATGATATACTTTTCTTTTTTGATAAACTAATATAAAGTCTTTATGTTAGAATGAAAGTTTAATGTCTTTTGCATGAAATTATTCATTTGTATATACTTACGTAAAGGCTGTTTCATAATATTACAGATCACATAAAAATGAGTACTGTAACTGTTTGGCGGCGATATAGGTCTGTGATAGAACATTCGACAGCAAATCGAGAGGTTCCCGGTTCAAATCCAAATGCCCCATTTGAATTATATTATTTCTGGCAAATTAATTGACATACTTTTCGGGTTCGAGTCACGGCGTTGTCATGGATGTTTGTTAGTGGTTCGGCATCCACTTTAAACCGTAGCCCCCGGTCTAATATAACTGTAGAGCGTTGGGCGTAGTGTTGACTACCCGTAAAAAGAAAGCATCTTCTGTCTCGAAATCTGCCAGTAGGCAGGCGGACTGGCCCAACATGAGGCTGTTGTGCAGCTGATGATAATGATGAATTGTTTGCCTGGAATTCTCTGTACTTTTATATGATGTGTATCACAATTTACAACATTTAAATATATTTTTAACTTTGAAAGAGCTTTCTTAATTTAAAAAAAACTATACAAAATTAATTAACAAATAAATTCAATTCGTCCTTTAAAATTTAAAAAAAAATACCAGTTTATCTGCTTGGAGATTATACTATAGAACAAATCCATTTTTCTTGAAATATTTTTATCTGTTCCAAACATTTAATCTTTTCTTAACGATATCAAAACGGATAATGATATTCATTGAAGCTAGTAATGCCAGGTACACAACCAAAATAAAGTTAAACAAGTCCTTTTTTAATATTGCATAGATAAAATTGCAGGGCCTGATGGCCGAGTGACTAGAGCTCTGGTGCTTGGGCTGCTTTCGAGTTCGATGGTTCGGAATCTTTAAACCATAAGTTCCAGTCTAATAAAACTATTTGGCGTAGGGCTTAAGTCCCTAAAAGAAAAACATCTCCTTTCCGAATCCAGTAGGCATTAATGCGAATGGATATATTGTATGAAAGTACACGTTTTGACATTGTTTTTAAAACATAAAGAACATTTTAGCCACTGTATTATTACATCAATGTAAGAGCATCAGTATGAAGTTCAATGGACAATAAAAGTTTAAACCTAGTAACATATTTTTATCAACTGAGCTCTCTTGCATTATTCCATCAATATTATAGCTTATTCACCTATGAAATTGGATTCATCGCATCTATTTTTTTTTTTTTTTTTGTCAACGTCATGAAATTCTTCCTTTTCATGAAATTCTACCAAATACATAAAATCGACAGTCCTACAAGGTTTTTATAAAAACATTTGCTTTTTATTAATATTCCTCATTGTATAAGCTATAAGAATATTTTCGAAAATTCTAAAACACAGTATTTTTTCTACATTTTGTGAAAAGTATTGAATTTATTTGTGTTGTCACAGATCTGATATGGTTAAAACATTTCTTTAGTATCTTTACGTATGCAGAAACAGTGGCCATAGTTTGCTAAGCAAGAAACAGAACTTCTTATGCAGCAATTCCAAACCAGGGATATACAATGAATGAGCTGAGGTTGCATGAAATAATATGAGTGATATCGGAAAATACAAAAAAGAAATCAATTAAGCGTAATCTAATAATTCATTAGACTCCACCACCATCCATCATATCGCGTGATTACGTAAATACCTTTTCCTCTCTTTTATCGTTCTTTCTCTGTTATGAATTTATATCTTTTCTTAAATAAAAACCTAACGAAAACTGAATGTTATGAATTTATATCCTTCGTTTAGTTTTTAGATAACCTAAGAACATTATTATTACCTAACAAAAACTAATTTTTTTTTTTTTTTTTGCGTAGAGGAAGATATACACGTTATGAGAGAAGGAGAAACTCGTAAATAAGTTTTTTTATCAAAGATAGAGAAAAAGAACGGGTACATACTTTTCTAATGGATTATTTTAACCAATAATGCGTATTACGAAGAATAATGTAACAGAAATCAAAACAAGAATTTATTATGGGGAAATCTATTGTGGGGTATACTAATCTTAATAATCATCAACTGCTTATCAGATGGAAAAAGGATTTGATTTTAGGATCGAATATTTACACCGTTTTTAACTTTATAGTTCCCTAATTATGTTCATGTGGGTCTTGATGGCTGAGTGACTATCTCTCTGTTTTTGGGTCCAGTCCCAACGGTGCCACAGATTTTGGGTTCAGGACGGTTTTTGGGTTCCAGTCCCGACGGTGCCATAGTTGTTTGTAGTGGTTTGGAATCCACTTTAAACGAGTAGGTCCCAGTCTAATATGACTGCAGAGCGTAAGGCTGACTACCATAAGCCAAAAAGAGTAAAAACATCTTTTTTCGGTATCTGCCAGCAGACAGACGACTATGGCCTGTAGTGAACATGAACTGTAGTGTGTGTTAGTTGGGAAGTTAAATGCGCTCTTGCAAGAAGAATCAGGAAATGCATTCGTCTTTCTGAAATTCAGTAGTGTAAGGAGACAGAAATAAAAAATTATTATTCCGGAACTCAGATTACATTTTAATAAGCTTTTATTTTTTTTTTAATGTATTTTAATGTGTTGTAATTTTACCTTATAATTGCGCCACAAAGTAGTTTAATATTACGCCATACTTTCTGCTGCTATGTTAATGTTTTTGTAAATATAAATTTAGCAAAGTGAAACTGCCTTTTATTCCAAACAAAAGTTTAATTAAAATTCAGTTAAAAAAATTCAAGGGAAGAAAATTGTCGTGGTTATATTCTTAGATTTATGATGTCAGACAATAATTTTTAGATGTGAAGATTGATTTATTACTTAAGTTTTCTTGAAATTAGATCGTTTCTTTGACCGAAAATAAATATTATTATTTTTTTTCATGAAATATTTTTTTTTATTTAAATGCTAGGATCTGAAGTATTTTGAAAATCAAAGGAGTTTGGCGGACGTACTAAACATATCAGGCAATGCATATTTTTGGATTGAACATTGCTCAGCTTGATATACAACGACAACAACTTAAGAAGATCAATTGTTCATTAAATACTTTAATTAATATACTCGATTGAATGCAATATCATTTATTAATATGTAACTTTTAATTTTCAAGTTATTCAATTTTTGTGATTATCCTTTATTGTAATACTCACAAATTAAGTGTGGTACCTAAATTGAGAATGTTCTAGGTCAATAAACAGCAATTATTCATATCAATTGAAACAAAATCGCAAAGATATTAAAACTCTACCAAATTTTCTGAATTACGTAAGAAATTCTAAAAACTATTTTATTGAGTATAAATTTCATCAGTATGTAGGTTTCAAAAAAAATTTATTTCCAGTCATAAACTATCAGTAATTAACTAAAACTATTAGATAATTTGCACATTTTCAAATATATGTCATATTTGTTACTAAGATAGCTATTGCTAAAGAAGCAATATTTTAGCATGCTTCTATATCTGCAATAAGCGTTTATAACAAAGCAAAATTTTAAATTAAATTAAAATTCATTACAATTAAAAATTTATTTACATAATAAAAGTTTTTTGTAACATTAGTACAATTGTTAATATTTTGCGAAATTTTTTTGCTATGTTCAACATTTCTCTTTTTGTTTTGTTCTTGTTTGTTTGTTTTTTCCATTATATTCCTGTGATGAATTCTCTCATGAACACTGGAATACCTGATGCCACTGATAAAAAACGTAAATTATATTAACTTAAAAGTTACATTTATGATTTTATTATTTAAATTATGAGAAAATGCTTTCTGAAAACTTCAGAACGTGAACACAAAATCAGATTTTTTAAGTTCTTGGTAAGGCAGAAAAGTCTATATTACACTGATGTCCATAAATTAAGGATAATGAAGTTCAGGCAAAGAAAGAGACAGAATCAAAACAAATTTGACTTATTTGTAAAGTCTATTTATTAAATAAAAGGTAAAGAGCAAAAAAGATGCTATATGTTTGACATAATTAATAAAAATTGCGATTTTTACTCCCTGAGCAAATTTCAAAAAGAACCTATATACAAAAACAGTATAACATGGTTAGTATGATGGTTGATATGGAGTATGTCTCCCGGACGATGCAATACAGGCCTTACAACGCCTAGGCATGCTGAGTATCAAATTATCAATCAGATCTTGGGGAATATTACACCACACATCAAGTAATGCCCTCCGAAGTTCCGGCTGACAGGTGGGAGGGGTTGACGGGCTGCAATTCATCGGCCAAGCATATCCCACACATGCTCTATTGATTCAAGTCCGGTGAGTATGCTGGCCAATCCATACGGGTGATATCCTCCATTGAAGGCATTCGTCTACAATGTTTGCACGGTGAGAACGGGCGTTGTCATCCATAAACAGAAATTCAGCACCCATGGTGCCCCGAAACAAACGTACATGTTGTTCCAGAAGGACATCCCGATAGATGTGGCCTGTCATCGTTACACTCTGAACATGCAGGTCAGTTCTGGAACCAAGAATAATTCCTCCCCAAACGAGCCATCCTGCACCACCGTAACGGTGTCGTTCAATGGTGTTCTCTTGGAGGTAACGGGCACCTGGCGCTCTCCATATGAAAATCCGGCGAGAATCAGACTGCAAACTAAACCTGGACTCGTCGGAAAACATCACACAAGACCACTGTTACGGTGTCCACAATGCATGCTCTCTACTCCAGTTTAATCGCAGGCGACAGTGAGTTGCGGTAAGTGGAACACATCTGACAGGCCTACGAGCATATAGACCAATGTGCCCTAAGCGTCTGTACACGGTCTGCCTTGAAACTGTCGTACCGGTAGCTGAAGAGAGCTGACGAGACAGGTCTGATGCTGTGCTCCGTCCGGTTCTTTTGGCAGTAACTGCTAAACACCGGTCCTCATTCGGCGTTGTAACTCGGGGGCGACCTGTGCTGTAACATCTACTTATATTACCATCATCTTGGAACCGTTGCCAAAGCCTGGAGATGACACTCTGGGCGATTCCAAGTTCCTCGGATACTTCCAGCTGGGTACGTCCACATTCCAGTCGTCCGATAATTCTACCACGTAAAAAATCACCCAAATGCTTCCTTTGTGCCATAACTATGCGGTTATTGCACTGAAAGGCTTTTAAAGCGCTTGTGAACAATTTTACTTCAATTGAACAATTTCTATAGTTGATTAGTACAGTACTTTGTCAAACTTTCTTCTTCAACTTGGTCCATTTATTAAGGACCAAATGGACCAAAAATGAATTAAATTTAACACTTAAGTTAAAGTATTAAATGTAAAATTATAATTATATATTCCTGAGCTAACATGACAAGCATTAAAAATACCTGAATCTAAAACTCTATTTGGAGATCTAGTCCTAACAGGATATGTACATTAATTCAAAATAATAATTATATACACTACATTAATACATATATAAATGAAATACTAAATACCAAAATGTGAAAATTTATTAAAATATGAATAAAAACTAGAAATAAAATTATTGATTTAAGTATTATATCATTGTGAAAAAAATGACCACATGATTTCACACGATATTTTTAAATTTTAAATTAAAAGTCTGAAAGCATTTTCTAATTGCTGTTAATCAAGAATTTTGTTGCATTTAAGTTTTGCTCAGCCCATTAAAGGCATTTTGAACTCCATTAGTCTCATTAAAATACTTACAATGTTTGTTTCATTTCATAGAATTTTCTGGAATTTGCCCTGACTATCTTCTTTACCATCCATCTTAAAATAAAAAATAAGTAAAGCTTCAAGTCTTCATAATGCCCGAAAAAGTTTTTAAAATATGAACAGGTTAAGTTTCAAACAGCCAACTCTAATGAGATGCTTATTTTTACAAGTGTCCTTCACATTTTAAGAATGAACGGGGACATCTGAAAAGTGTCATTAAAAATATACCCTTAAGGACTTTGTATTCATTTTAAGTAACTCCATGAAGAATCCTTTTTGTAAGTAGAGATTTTAAAGACGAAAACTGGAATAAAATTCTTCTGCAGATAATGATAAAAGCTGGGTTGATATATGCTACATATGACAATGAAAAAAGTTTACCAATTATTTTACATTAATCAGAAAAAGCTATTTTCGAGTTAAACAGTTTATTCATTTGATGATTTATAAGTTTGTATTAAAAGTTTGCAACAATTAAAAGTTTGTAATAAATTATTTTAAATTTAGATATATAAATATTATATAAAAAATGGCATATATCTATGATATAACAAAACTCATTTGGATTTCTTTCATAATAATTTAACTAAACACTCTGTCAATGAATAACAAATAACGTATTTATTTACATTTAATTGAGAAAATTTCAAAAACTACAAACAGGGACTTACAGTTTAACGTAGATTCCGAACCACTAACAAATATCCATGACACAGCCTGAAGTCGAGACTGAAGCCTGTAGAATGTTGGACTGTAAAATGTTGAGCGTAGGGTACTGTACTGTACGATGAGGACTGTAAATGCATCCCTAACCTGTAAAAGGAAAACATCTCCTGTCTCAAAATCTGTCAGTAGGAAGACGGCCTTTCCCACCACAGGCCTGTAGCGCCAATGAAGAAGATTTGGTTTGATTTGTCACTCTAATGTCGGAAAAGTATCCTTTGAGGTATTTTTGTTTTTGGAAAGATGACAGATTAACGAATCTGGCTTATTTTCAATGATTAATTTAGTGTTCATAAGGTTTTTTTTTTCCAACCAGATCCCAATTAAGAGACAAGACTTTGACAATGGACTTCTGGTTCTATTAACGCACGTTATGTTCAGTTCGATTTCAAATAAAAATTATTTGTTGTCATAATATCTTGTTGGCTTTTACTCTATTTTTATCTTCACTTTATTTTTTTTTACTTTCGATATTAATATGAATGAAGAAAGTAGGGTGATTTCTTACGTTCTCATATTTTTCTATACAGAAGTGATTCAGAAGGTAAAATAAAAATAGTAATAATATAAAAATACCCTTTTCTGAAGACGAGTGTGACTCATTAAAAATTCTGTATGCATCAAGATATCTTTTGAGATCCCTTGAAGAAATTTAAAAACATCCAAAGTATTTCTGCAGGAGACTTAGCAAATGCATCTCTCCAAAAATAAGAAATTTCCATACAAAATTTATATGCTTGATTTATTCAGGCACAATATTAAGAAGTAAGATGATACATTATAAATGATAGAACCCAGAAAGTAACATAAAGATGGTAGTATAAAAATTATTAAATGAAACATTTAAATGTTTTTTATTAATCTTGTACAACTAAAGAATAATCATCTGCGCATCCACTTTTATGACTACTTCCATTCGTAATTCATAATGATTTTGATTATGCATCTTTATTTCTAAAATTCTCCATGAAATATGAATCCTTTGTCTTATTATTGTCATTAGATATTTATGTTGTAAAATTCTTCTGATTCTTGAGTTATATCTGAATAAAATGGTTTAACTAAACATAAATATAAAATATTTAAATAAACTTGAAGAAGCGAAGTTGATTATGTAAGCAATCAGTGGAATACATGCATATATACATTAAAAAGCAAACATGAATACAAAACATGCGAAGTTTTCAGTTATTTTTATTAAAGGTGTAATTATTTTCAAGGGTTTTTTGTTTTCTGTATCAGTGGCCGGCATACGTTATAAGAACAATCTCGAAATAATCAATAATTTATCGGAATAATTATTTAAAAGAATATATATTTCTGTCCTTATTTACTACAAACAAAAATTCTGCTAATAACAATTTCCGACAAAGTTTTCCGAGTTGCAAGATTGACGACTTTCTCAGGGGTACAGAATTTTAGATTTCAACTGAAATTATATTCCTTAAACTTCTTATTACGCTTTTACCTAAAAATTTATCACTATATTAAATTTTAACACTATTTTGGCATAATTCATATGATTTGCTTTTATGCCAATTATTCGCTAAAACACCAAATTTTTTTTATATTATTTAAAAAAATATTTTATGCTACGATGCCGAATTCGAATTATAAAATAATATTAATAAGAAAGAAGAAAAAACACAAAATAACTTACATTTTATTCTGGTAAATACTTTATTTGAAGAAAAAATTATTTTTTTTATTGCCTCACTAAAACTTGTCCTTTCATAAACACATCAAATGCATGAAGAAAAACAACAACGTCACAAAACCGCAGAAAAATTAATGCATTCTAGCACTTTTTCTTCCGTGAATTAACATTCTAAAATTAAAAAGTTGAATTTTTAAGCACGAGTTCAAATAACAGTTATCACAAATTCTTAACTTAGTCAACAGCATTAAAAATAAGATATTTATACAATAGCCAAACATAAGTTATTAATAAAGTAAAAATCGTTTTTTTTTTTTTTTTTTTTTTTTTGTATTTTCATGAGTGGCAACTTCATAAAAATTTATATTCTGTATCAATGGCCGACATACCTTATAAGAGCAATTTCGGAAGGATACAAAATTTATCGGAATAATTTTTATAAAAGAATATATATTTTTGTTCTTATTTACTACAAATAAAAATTCTGCAAATAACAATCAAAATAGCATTAAAATAGTCATTATATTGTTTGGAGAAAGAAGAAGTTATTTAATTCTTCTAATTACAGCCTTGTAATCCTACAGAAATTGAAGAAATATTCTGGGTTGCAAGATTGGCGACTTCTTCAAGGGTACAATATTCTAGATTTCAATCAAAAATTTAATTTCTTGTCCAGGATTATAAATAATGTACTACAAATTAACTTTTACATTACTTTTAAAATTTTCCTTTTTGATTAATTATATAGATTATGAAAAGTTTTTATTCAAATAAGACGAAAAAATGTATCATATTTACACATTTTAATGGAAGGAAATTACATTATTAATATTACAAATTCCTTTAAAAATTAAGCATCAGATTTTTATGATAACGTTGAAAAAGATTTTATAAATAAGTATTCCATGAATTATTAAAAAATATTTCATTAATTTCATTGATTGTCATCCATTTAAAAGAAATTAAGTTGATTAAAACGTATATATTTTCATGAAAACAGTCAAAAATTTCGGTCAAAATTTTAAAAAATTTAAGAAAAATAATATAACACATGTTCTAAATCATGAAAAATGAAAACAAATGGCGCAGAAGAAATAATCTTTTTACACTTGCTTCATTCCTGAGTATGCAATACACTTTGAATATGAAGAAAAAGAATAAGTTCTCAAATTTCTCTACTTTTGGCTCTTTTGAATGTTTGAGTGAAACATTTTGTAAAACAGTTTTCTAACTATTTTTTAATATTTTTTTCCTGTGAAAAGCAATTTTGACCAGTCCTGTTTCTTTTAGTACTTATTTTCCTTCTTCAGTTAACCAAGTCTTGTGGAAACTAGCTCATTTACCTAGAAATAACCTCACTTTTTTACCTCAGTCCTGGTGTAAAGTGAAATAAAGGAACCATTGCGAGAAAAGAATTTGCAAAATAAAAAGTTTTTCTATGAAAATTGAGGTCATTTTAATAGGAAGACCGTCTTTTTGTACTCGTTTTGGGACTTTTGTTAGCATTTCATTTTAGAAAAAGTAACAATGCACCTTCTATCACCAGGACAACACTGGAAATGGAAAAACAAAAATATAACAGCAAATGACGAGGTTTATTTTTAAATTTAATGATTTCGTTGTATATTGGATGCTTGTAAAGTATCTTTATATATTAATCGTCTACAAAACAATTATGTATTTCTAATTCATGATTTTAAATTTGGATTTAGAAATTTAAAGAGATTTCTTTTAGTTATTTGTAATTAATTTTCTGGAGTCTGATGTCCGAGTGACTACCGCTCTTGCGCTATATGTCACAGATTTCGGGTTCGAATTGGAATCCACTTTAAACAGTTGGTGCCGCTCTAATATGACTGTAGAGCGTTGGGCGTATGGCAGACAACCTTACCTAGTAACCAGTAATATAAAAAAAAAAAATAAGTCAATTCCTACTTTTTTTTTCACTCTATTGCAGAAAGTCCTTTATAAATAATTTTCATTCGTTTTTAAGTTAATCTAGCGCCATCTATTGGTTGATATATGCAACTTAAATCTAAAAAAAAAAAACTAAAATTAATTAATTGCATTTAATTACTGAATTAATATTTTAAAAAAATTGTATTAACAACCAGCGTCATCTACTACAAGTTCAAAAAATGTATTTGAACTTGAGTAGAGGAATAAAAAGTATTTTATGAACGATTGAAAATTTGAACAAGATATATATAGGGAGAGTATGAGCTAATAGAAGGAATTGAAAAAGAAAAAAAACATCTCTTGTTTCGGAATCTGTTAGTGGGCTGACGGCCATAGCTTACCATGGGGCTATTGTATAAATAAAGAAGAAGAATGTTGTGATTTAAAAATCATTTATTATTTAATCATCGATTCCGTTTAAGAAGAATTATTTTATTAAAACCCCTACACATATAACGAAAACTAAGGTAGTTCATTTTAATTGATCATGAATGCTCATAAGAAGGATTGATAAATATTTAATTTTTTTTATTAATTTTGTATACAATTTACCTACATTGTCTCTGTGAAGTATGAGCAAGGCAAGACTAGCAGTGTTGGTTGTTCCAAATTAATAAGTCTCAAACTTAAATCTCAATAAATTGTATGTCTACTGTGGTTTTTTAATTCATTTAAATTGCCTAAAATAGATTCAACCACGTAATATCTTAAAAATGCCAGCAAAAGTTAGGCGCTATTTAGAAATTCTTGGTTATTTTCTCACATTTACATGTATTTATTATCTTTTTCAGACATTTATAGATATTTTTAAGGATTCTCTAATAAACTCCTAACAATGTAATGATTCTCCTGACCATTTTTACTCTATACGATGATAACAGTTTGATGAAGATGTCCAAAAATGAGACATCTTTATTTCCATGTTAATATTAAAAATGGTAGAAAATGTGTTAAAATAATTAAATGATTGTAATGCTGCAATCAATATGTTTTTTTAATGCTCATATAATTAAGCATTTGATTCACTCTCATGTATTTTAAACACACGAGAAAGCTAAATTTTCAAATATATTGTCTTTAAAATTGAGCTATATGCATAATACATCAGTACCTAAATTTATGATGGTGATTTAAAGAATATCTTTTAAATGATCTATAGGAACACTTCTGTGATTCTTTCCATACTTTTATAAATCTTAGATCACGAGTCATTCAAAAATCTTAAATAATGCTTAATCGAGTGCATCTTCTACTTCATTTTCGCGGGTTTCCGCCCAACAACGTGCAAAAAGAGAGTAAATGAGAAGGGGAAGACCTCATAAATATTTATCTTCGTTGCAGACTTGTCTACATGGATTCATTTGACAAAAGGCTGAGCTTTAAAAGTGAGTCGACTCTTTCAAGAGATAAATGATTACACACTGTTAGAGGTGTTCACACTTCATGCTGTTTTAAATACAATTTTAAACAAAACTTTCAGTAAACTAGTCGGTTAACATTTTTATTACAAAAATATGAAATAAAAAAAAATTGTAAAAAAAATACGTATATAATTTAGGAATCATCATACCTCTTTTCATTTACTGTTTTTTGCATGTTTGATTACTTTGTCAAGTTTTACGAATTCTTCATAACTTTTGGATACCAAAATCATTGCAAAATGTTTAAAATCTGTATTAGGTTACTTTGATTTTTTATTTCTGGGAGTGGTAATTTAATTTATTAATATTAAATTGTTACGTATGATGGCCATAAAAAAAATGAAATTAGCATACGTGTTTCGTAGAAAATCAAAGCAATATACGAGAATGTAAAGATTCTAAAGAATGATTCAACTCTTTTAAGTAAAATTATGATGATAAATATGAATTCTTCTGATGAAAGCTTTTATTAATCTAGATTCTTTATTTCTGGCTCTCAGTGCCACAGGTTTCGGGTTCGAGTCCCGACGGTGCCATGAATGTTTGTAGTAGTTTGAATCCACTAAACTAATATGACTGTTAAGAGTACGGAAGACAACCCTACCCCCTTAAAAAGAAAAACATCTCCTGTCTCGAAATCTGCCAATAAGCAGACGTCCTTGGCCCATCACGGTTTGGTTTGCGTGTCGCCCTACGGTCATTTTTTGCACAATTTTCGCTAATTAGACCGGGGCCTACACTTTAACGTGGTATCCGAACCCCTAACATACAATCATGACACATCCAGAATTCGAACCTGAAGCTTGCGGTACGAAAGGCCAGCGTTCTAGCCAATTGGCCATCATGGGGCTGTTGCGAAAATGAAGTAGATTCTTGTTTTTTAATGCCGTTTTTTAAATCTAAATAAAGGTTTTTCTCAAGTTCCAAGCACTTCTCTTTAGACCATTCGTCATTTTTGCTCTAGATATGTTGCATATACAGCGTTTCCCAGGGAAACGGAGTAGCGTTATATATTTTATATATGCATACCGTTATTGAACAATTTGGAAGAACGTACTGAATGGTATCAGCTGGGATTTATATCCTCATACTTTAGCTACAAATTCAGCGGATAACTTTCCGACCTACACATTTATAGTACCTACGCCGGCATAAAATGAAAGCTTTCAATTACCCCTTATTCGTCGAATTTTGTATATAAATCATTCATTCAGAAAAAACAGCCACTCATATTCCAGATCTAAGATTAAGTAGTGAAATAATGTTTAAACAAAATTGTACCGATAAACTATTAGTTAAATTTCTTCAATGATTAGAGTTAAAAGGATTAATTTCCAATTAAAATTTAAAAAATGAAATTAATTATTAATATAACTTAAATAACTAACAGAATTAATGAGAAGGAATATTTTTTTATGTACATTTTTATTTCATATTTTTGAAAATCCATAATTTAGTGTCATTTTCTGAAATAAATAGTTTCAATACTAATTCATTAAATAGTTGAGTAACTTTTTGAAGAAAATTATTTCTTAAAATTTTCACTGATTAGTGTTCAAATAATTTTCCAATCAGCATTTTCAAAAATGAAATAATTTGTTTATATAATTTAAATAACCCACTCAATTAAGGTGAATGGATATATTTTTGTGTACATTTTTCCTTTACATTCTTTTTTAAAAATACTTAATTTTATGTCATTCCCTGAAATAATTAGTTTCAATTGCATTTCAATAAATGGTGAGTAGTCAAGTAACTATAAAGCAATTTGACAATTTTCACCTGAATCATTATCAGATGAACTCACAGTCTCGGCTTGATTCGATTAGAATTAAGCCGAGTTCTCTTAGAATTGGAGATAATTTGTTGTAATTAGAAATGCCAAAGAAAAAAAGTTCCACGAAATTAAAATTTTGTGCTTTATACAGAAAAGTTAAAATCAATATCGCAGAAAGTGTTTATTTAATTCGTTTAAGTCAAAGTTTGTCGAAAAAAAATAGTTTTGATGTTAATTTCGACTTAATTAGGCCATTATAGAAAATGGTGGAAAGGTAAAATATGAATAATTTTTACAAAAGCTTTAATCTTTTGCAAATACATGTTTAATTACATAACCATACATGTTTAATATATTTAATTGCAAAAATCTTTGCTTAATTTAGTTAAAATCTTTTAATACGGTGTTTAAATAAATATATTTTTATATTTAATATTCTTTTATTATCATATATAGAATTCATTTAATAGTTTTATTATTAACCTTTTTAGAAATGCAGAAAAAAATTATTAAATATTTCATCTAATTTTAACCAAAATTTTATATGAATTAAAATATGCATTGAAATCTTTATTCAGAAATATTTTGAATATTATTCAGAAATATTTTGAATATTTTCAAAATATTTTAAATTTTATTTTTGTCAGACAGAAAAGTGATTAATGGTTTGGGGCTCGGTGCCACAGGTTTCGAGTTCGAGTCCCGGTGGGGTTTGGTTTGTCACTCTGCTATCATTTATTTACACACTTTTGGCTAATTAGACCGGAACATATAGTTTAAAGTGAATTCCGAACCACTCACAAACCTCCAGGCCAACACCAGAATTCGAACCTGAAACCTGTGATACCAACGACCAGAGCGCTAGCCAACTGGCATCAGGATGCAAGTCCGGGCGGGGCAATAGATGTTTGTAGTGGCTTGGAATCCACTTTAAACCGTAGGTCCCAATCTAATAAGACTGTACAGTGTTGGTCGTATTGGCTGACAATCCTATTCCGTCCGAAGAAAAATTCCTATTCCGAAAGAATCTCCAGTTTTAGAATTTGCCAGTAGACAGACGGCCATGGACCAACATGGACTGTAGTGAGAGTTATTTAGTTAGTTAAGGAATTAAGCGTAAAATTGAAGTAATTTTGTCGACAGTTATTTAAATATATATGAACAGTATAAACATTATAAAATAAAATATTCCTTGATATATATGTGGAAAAATAAATTCAGAGACATTACTTATTAAAAAGCTTTATAGTTATTATGGAATAAAACCTTTAGTGCTAATTGATGCTAGTCTGCAGCAAACTAGGCAACAAAAATGTCAATTTGGTTTGGGTCTTTGTGGTCAATGAGTCAAAAATGTCAATCATTTCTTTGATTTGATGACGTTAAAGTAGGACTGACTGCAACTCCTATGTGATCCAATGTCTTGCTTGAAGAATCACAATAAAACAAAGTCGAAAGTGCAATAGTCAAATATATCATCTGCTGTGAGTCGAATTCCGCATATTGAAGAGTTTCCTCTTCTGAAAACTCCAAATAAAGTTTTTAATGATCCAAAGAAAGACCAAGAGATAATTTCATGTAATGGTCTTCTACATCTAGACATCAGAAAAAAAAATGCTGGTGATATACCTACACCACACATTCTGTATCAAGAAAAATTGAGCAACTTTGTTTGAGATTCAGAGTTGTCCAAAACTAAGACAGATCGTCATTAGCAATTTCTACCTTATTTTATACAAAAAAACAAAACCTTGTTTTCTGTTCTGTTCTATCACACATTCTATATCAAGTAAAATTGAGCAACTTTGTTCGAGATTCAGAGTTGTCCAAAACTAAGGCAGATCGTCATTAGCAATTTCTGCCTTATTTTATACAAAACAAAACCTTGTTTTCTGTTCTGTTCTACCACACATTCTGTATCAAGTAAAATTTAGCAACTTTGTTCGAGATTCAGAGTTGTCCAAAACTAAGACAGATCGTCGTTAGCAATTTCTGCCTTATTTTATATAGAACAAAACCTTGTTTTCTGTTCTGTTCTACCACACATTCTGTATCAAGTAAAATTGAGCAACTTTGTTTGAGATTCAGAGTTGTCCAAAACTAAGACAGATCGTCATTAGCAATTTCTACCTTATTTTATACAAACAAAACCTTGTTTTATGTTCTGACGAAAATGTTTAATGATGATCCTCAAAGTAGAACACAAATCTTCGCACAGGAGAATATTTATGGATTCATCCACAGCAAGTCTCAAGTCAGTATTACTGCCTAATGGAAACTAACTTCCATCCATTTTCTGTGGGATACTGTTTATGAAAGTTTGAAACATATGTTGAAACGCCTTCAATAAAACAAATATAGACATTTGTTGTGTTCGGTAGCTCTTTTTAGTTAGAATATACAAAGTCCAACTGCTTTTAATATGAATAGGACAGTAAAGTCAAAATTTTACATCCGGTAAAAAACAATGGCCTATTAGAAACACACATGATGTTGGAGGAAAGAATATGCGAAATCCAATATTAGTAGAGGAAATAAAATTCTACTACACCTCTTGCACATAAAACTTGACCATGAAAAATTTTGTGAAAGTCATGGACAACAGCGGACCAGCCTAAAAATATTTAAATAATAAATTATTTCAATCAGCAAAGCTAAACGGAAACAAAGAATTTTCATTGGTTCACGAATCCGTAAGATCTTAAAGGATGTAAATTTTGACAGCGTGCTCCATCAAGATGAGAAAGTAGTTGGAATGCTTTTTGCCTTGTGTCTACGAATTTCTTAGAAACTGTGAAGTAAATAACTGTAATATAAAAAATTAGTGTTGGACATGGTTTCTGCATTTATGAAATGTGGCTGCACTGTTTCTAAAAATGCATTTCCTGCAGTGCCATTAAGGCTCCTTTCCTGAAAACTGTGATTGATGAGAGTTTTCAGCAGGACATTGAAGAAATAGAAAAAAGATAACAGGCAAGAATGATTCATTACAATGTTGGGAGACTACTGTTGGACAATTTTCAATTATTATTCTGAACAAATACATAAATGACAACCCAATTAACAGTAGAATAGGTATAGTAAACAGTAGTAGAATAGAATAGGTTAGAGTAAATAGGTAAGTAAACAGTAAATATATGTTAACATATTACATCATACTAGAAACATTAAGTTACGCATATCTTACGAATGAGTGCCAATTTGAAATTTTCGTCCTCGAACTCATTTTCAGATATTCAAAATTAGGAACATATGGTTATTTGAATTTTAGAGACAAAAAATGTCACTTATATTTGTTGCTTTGTGTAATTAAATAGGATAGCGTAACATAACAGCAGGATTGTTGCAGGATCACGATAGCGTGACGCAAAAGCAGGGTTGTTGGAGGAAAAGATGTTCATTGCTGAAGGTTTGATAATACGGAATGTAATTACTTCTACTAGCAGCAGATGCGCAATAACATCGATTCATGCCAAAAATAAAAGCAACAGTAAAAGTTTGTCACTCATGGAAAAGATATACACTTAACACAAAAGGATTTCCACGTGGTTGGGCGAGTGAATTTAAACACCCTTTAGTATGTTAAATGGATTCAAGCCCGGTGATCGTGATGGACATTCTATACCAAGCTGTGTTTCATATTCTGACAATACGAGTCACATTTGACTTGAACATTATCGTAAATAAAAACACAATTCGAACCCATTATTGTAAGAAACTGTTGAACGTGTTGTGCAAGGATGCCATTTCCTTAGAGCGGAGGCAGTCACAGTATCATATAGGTAGCTGGATAGATTAGAAGTTTCATACCAGACCAAACCGATAAATCATCGTTTTTTTAGCACACAATTCTTAGATAATACAGGCCTGGTTAAACAAGGATTCCTTGGTAAAAAGCACGATAAACAATTGTGGTTGTCCTATTGAGGTGATTTCAATTCCAGTTTCAACTGCGTATTCTGTGCAAAGCTTAAAAAAAACGCAAGTAACAATTCTCCATGAATACGACTTCTTCGCAAGTTTGCCGTATATAAACAGCTTAACTCAAAGCTTTTTTTTTTGTTGATGCTGCAAATTTGGAAACAAATTCATATGTAGTCATTAATTAATCGTCTGCAGTTAATCGTCTGTCGTTCATATGCAGTCATTAATTAATTAATCTAGGGTCTTGCTTGGAGATCAAGACAATGATTATCCCGAGAAGTTGTGAATCTTAGACATCCATTTACTGCTCTTCTTTTCAATGTGAGTTTACTTTTGATACCTATTCCACAAACAAGAAATGTTAGAAGGATTAATATTTATAGCCCTGACTACGTTCGACTCTCTCTGGCCTTCTTCGATATATCCTATTATCTCAAATCCACTTATTGCTAATCGGATAATGCTTCTCTATATTTTTTTTTACTTATTGGTTATTACAATGTTTTCTCTGAAATATAAAATAATCATACGGAATCCTCCAGAAACAAGTTGTTTTTTCCCACCAATCACTTTCGTTTAAAAACACATTAAGGTACTAAATTTTGCTTTGCATTAGTTTCTCCATGAGCGTACCTATCACATATGCAACATGGATAATAATAATCTTATTTCAGAAAATAAGTTCACTGAGATATATTTGTTTACAGTTTAGGCAAGCATTAAATGTTGAAACAAAGAGTAGACGCAAAAAGTAGTGCGTTTTGAAAATGGTTTCTCTAATAAGTATAAGCAATTATCAGACTTTATATTAAAAATAAAAAGAATTTCATTGATTACACTAAAATATTTTATTTTAACTTAATGTCTATAAAAATAACATTAAGAACTGCATAAGAAATCATATATTCCAAATTAAAATTATGTATTATGTTCATTAAAATCACTTTTAAATGTGAAATATTACTTTATTATCAATTTAAATCATTTTCCTCGCTTTAAAACTCTTGGAAGTACTTAACAAAACTGAGCAACTCCATCCACTTATTCATTAGATGCACTTCCAAACACCGACGAAATTTCATATCAGTAGATTACTTCAAGAGGAGAAATAATGAAATAAGTTTCAGTATTAATAAGGCAAACAGAAAGTCGCAAAATTTAAATTCGTGCACAATCGAAGTTCTCAAACGTTTTCGACTTCCTATTCATAAGAGAGAACCACTTCACGAACTAAATTTGCTAAATGAAAATGACGAAATCGCGTTATGAACAAAACGCTGCTTAACAAAGACAAATTTTCCGTCGTCGTCTCGCAAAGTATTTCCCAGAAGAGCCGGCCACTCTCAATCTATTAGTCTTTATTTGAAGAACGCTGACTGCAATCCAGCAGTCGACTTAGAGGATGACGTTTTGTGAAAGCTTTGTGATAGTAATTATTTGAGTAATGCTCCAGCATTGGATTGGCGCGTTTATTGCAAAATTCAAGATGACTCAAGAATATGGTGTGTTGAGTTTTATGTTTATGAATCTTAAATTTTCGAGGAAGTGTGTGTATTATTCCAAGAAATTCATTTGAATTTAAAGCAGAAATTTGTAGCCTGTTTTAATAGTCATAATTGATGATATGCTTTTTTTATTTTGATAAACTAATATAAAGTCTTTATTTTAGAATGAAAGTTTAATGTCTTTTATAAAATTATGCATTTGTATATACTTACGTAAAGGCTGTTACATAATATTACAAATAACTTAAAAATGAGTACTGCTACTGTTTTCTTTTATACATTGTACTTTTATTTGATATGCATCACAATTTACAACTTTAAAAAAGCTATTTAATTTAAGAACTATAAAAAAATTAATTGAAATAAATTCAATTCGTCCTTTAAATTAAAAAAAATAGAACAGTTTATTTGCATGGATATATAGAGATTATATTATAGAACACATTCCTATTTCTAGAAATATGTTTATTCATTCCAACATTTAATCTTGATTCGTAATAATCTCAAGGCTATTAATGATATTTATTGATGCCAGTAATGCTTGGTACACTACTAAAATAAAAATTTTAAATATACAATTTTTAATGTTACATAAATGAAATTACAGGGCCTGATGGCAGAGTGACTAGAGTTCTGGCGCTTGGCGCTACAGATTTCGAGTTCGAGTCTTGGCTGTGTCATGGATATTTTTAGTAGTTTGGAATTCTCTATAAAACCGTAGATCCCGGTCTGATAAAACTGTTGGGCGTTGGAATGACAACCCTACCCCGTAAAAAAAACATGTCCGATTTCGGAATCTGACAGTAGGCCGACGGCCATGGTCCAACTTAGACTGTAGTCCCAGGATTTTAGCTAGATGAAAGTACAATAATCATTAATGAAATTGTGTATTACTTCACATTGTAGTTTAAAACAAACTTTTAGCCACTGTATTACATCATTACAAGAGCACCAGCATGAAGCGTAATGGCTGAAAAAGTTGCAATGTATACTCATATTTTCACCAATTGAGCTTTCTTTTACAGTAATCAATCAATATTATAGCTTATACAAATAAACTACGGTTGCTTATATAATTAGATTCAAAACATCTATTTTTTTATATTTATGTTTTTTTTTTTGTCAAAATCGTTTTCATGAAATTCCTCCAAATACATAAAATCGCGAGTCCTACAAGATTATTTGAAAATATTCGCTTTTTATCAAAACTCCTGGTTGGATAAGCTACAAAAATATTTTCAAAAATTCTGCAGAGATTTTGAAAATTCGCCTACAATTTGTAAAAGTTTTAAAATTTCTTTGTCTTGTCACGGATCTCATCTGGTTAAAATGTTTCTTCAGTATTCTTGCTTATGCAGAAGTAATTGCCATAGTTTGCTAAGAAAGAAACAGATCATCTTTTGAAGCAATTCCTAACCAGGATATGAGGAATAAACTGAGGATGCATGGAAATGATATGAGTGATATCGGAAAATACAAAGAAAAGAAATCAATTAAGCGTAAATCTAGAAATTGATTAGACTCACCACCATCCATTATATCGCGTGATTACGTAAATACCTTTTCCTCTCTTTTTATCGCTCGTTTTTTCTTAAATAAAAACCTGCAAATGTTATGAATTTATATTGTTCGTTTAGTTTTTTATTTAACCTAAGAACATTATTTCCTGACGAAAACTAATTTTTTTTTTTTTTGAGTAGAGAAAGATATACACGTTATGAGAGAAAGTAGAACTCGTAAATAGAAATCTTTTACCAAAGGGAGAGAAAAAGAACGGGTACATACTTTTTCTAATGGATTATTTTAAACAATAATAAATATTACGAAGAATAATATAACAGAAATCAAAACAAGAATTTATTAGGGGAAATGTATCGTGGGATATACTAATCTTAATAATCAGGAATTGCTTATCAGATGGAAAAAGGATGTGATTTTAGGATCAAATATTTGTACCGTTTTTAACTTTATAGTTCCTTAATTATGTTCATGTGGGGCTTGATGGCCGAGTGACTATCGCTCAGTCTCTCGGTGCCACAGGTTTTGGGTTCCAGTCCCAACGGTGCCATAGTTGTTTGTAGTGGTTTGGAATCCATTTTAAACAATAAGTCAACGTCTAATAATGACTGCAGAGCGTAAGGCTACCCTAAGTTTGGGTTCCAGAGAAAAACATTTCCTGTTTTTGTAGTGGTTTGGAATCCATTTTAAACCAGCATATGACTGCAGAGCGTGACCCTAGCCATAAAGAACATTTTCCTGTTTCGGTATCTGAGCAGACAGACGACTATGACCTGTAGTGAACATGAACTGTAGTGTGTGTTAGTTAGGAAGTTAAATGCGTTCTTGCAAGGAGAATCAGGAAATGCATTTGTCTTACTGAAATTTAGTATTGTAAGGAGATAGAAATTAAAAAAATAATTCCGGAACTCGGATTACATTTTAATAAGCTTTTACTTTTTTTCCTAATGTGTTATAATTTTACCTTATAATTGCGCCACACAAAGTAGTTTAAAATTGTGCTATATTTTCAGCTGCTATGTTAATGTTTTTGTGAATATAACTTTTACAAAACTTTTAACTTTTAAAAATATAACTTTTCTTTATTCCAAACACAAAGTTTAATTAAAACTCAGTCAAAAAATTCAAGGAAAGAAAATTTTCGTGGTTATATTCTTAGAGTTACGATGTCATACAATAATTTTGAGATGTGAAGATTGATTTATTATTTAAATTTTCTTGAAACTAGATTCGTTTCTTTTGATCGAAGAATAAATATTATTAATTTTTTCATGAAATAATAATTTTTTTATTGAAATGCTAGGTTCTGAAGTACTTCAAAAATAAATATTTTAGTTTAGTAATTACTACAACTTAAAGATTTTAATTTCACACATCAATATTGATGTTCCGCTACTCTAAATGTAAATATAATTTATAATACTTCTGCGATTTATGATGATTAGACGGAATATTTTGATATTTTAATTAAATATCAAAATTTCAAAGTTTAATATTAGAAAAAGTGTAAAATCACAATATAGGGATGTTGAGATTTGGCAAAATTCAAAACTCTTTTCGCCAAAGTACGACAAGTAACGGGTTGTGATTGTAAGTGTAGTGAATTGCAAACAGTACAAGAATTATCACATTTGGCGACTGATCGCCAGTTGGCGCCACAAAAGTCGCCAATTCTCAACGGCCCTAATTTGCGATTTGGCCAAAAGAAGATTAATATTAAAAGAAGTATTTCTGTTACTCATAGAACAAAATTAAACTAAACAAATGACTTTTCAAATGTTGAGCGGAATCAAAGAAGTTTAGCGGACGAAATAAACATATCAGGCGAAGCACATTTTTAGATTTAACATTGTTCAGCTAATATACAACAACAACTTAAGAAGATCGAATGTTCATTAAATGCTTTAGTTAATAATCGGTTGAATGCAATATCATTTATTAATATGTAATTTTTAAATTTCAAGTTACTCAATTTTTGTGATTATCCTTTATTGTAATACTCACAAATTAAGTGTGGTACCTTAGTTAAGAATATTCTAAGTCAATAAACAGCAATTATTCATATCAATTGAAACAAAATTGCAAAGATATTAAAACTCAAAAATTTTATGAATTACGTAAGAAATTTTAAAAACTATGTTATTGAGTATAAATTTCATCAGTATATACATTTCAAAAATTTATTTCCAGTCATAAATAGCTCGCTAAAATTATTAGATAATTTGCATATTTTCAAATTGTAATCTGGCAGTTTCTACCAAAAACTTCACACCATCCAATAATATCCTCATAGTTAGCTATTGCCAACGTAGCAATATTTTAGCATGCTTCCATATATACAATAAGCATATTATTACAAAGCAAAATATTTTT